>JACXGK010000019.1:107358-130106 GCA_016801125.1 Novumbra hubbsi
GGGGGGGGGGGGGGGGGGTTGTTTTTTCAAGAGGACAACAACCCAAAGCATTCAAGCACACCAAAGAATGCCTCAGGAGAAAGACATTGTGTGTTTTGATAGGCCAAATCGAGTCCTGAACTTACCCAATACCCCTAAAACCGCGCTCAATTGGTTGAAAAGAGAAGTGGGAAAAATTCCTCAAAGATGTCAAGCACTTATTAGTGGCTACTGGAGATTATTTATCAAAGTTATTACTACTAATGGAGAAGATATAAGCTATTGAATGAATGGATATTTTTTGCACCTGCATTAATTATTTTTTTTGTTTGTACACACGATTTCCCCTAAACAGAAATTGGTAACTATAAACCGCTTAAGCCAGGATAAAAGACTGGTTCTGGTTACATAAATATTAAGCAAATGTTGAAGCAGCACTAGATATCTGCAAGACCAAGCTGTACATTCAGTTGTCATTTCCTGTAATCATGAATGCACAGATACTGAATGCTTTCACTTCCATTTAGGATTTTTTAAAACTCTCAACTAAATAGAAGCAAGGCGTCGTTATAATACACTATGATGCTTACAATTCTTTGTCTGTACCCTAGGGTGGTACTGCTGCATAATCTGGCCCATTAAACCTGTCATTCTTTTCTTAGCATTTATATCAAATAAAGAATTAGAATTTCCCCCTAAAATACAAAACAAATAACTAGCTTGTATTTAAAATACCAGACAATACTCAATGGTGGTGATTAGCACTTCAGTCCTCCAAAATTAAACCCTGAATTTTTCTTCTTGGGCAATTATGGAGCCATATGAAATAGTCCCGCATTTATTCATTGTAACAACAGAGTGCAACGAGTGAGGGTTGGGATATTTGACAAGGGAGAGGGCGGTGTGTGTGTTTATGCTCTCCAGAGGATCAAGTGATCACCTGGCATTACTAAAGGAAAGGGACTATTTACACTAAAATCAGTTAACAATGTAAATATCATCTAAATAACAAGTACAGACAAATACATGTTTCTATTTACATTTGCTGTGTTGCGCTAACTGCCTGGTCCTGGCTGGGGACCTCTAGGCATCTCTATGTGCCTGGGGGTCACTGTTAGATCCTGGATTCGGTTCTCCCCAATTAGAGGCAGCTGTTCATTGTTGCCTCTAATTGGGGACCCTATTTAAGTTGCCCTAGTCAAGTTTGTTTTAGTGGATCTTTGTGTCAGTTCATGCTGTACTGCGGTTATCGGTTTGCCTTGGTTTGTTTTGGAGAGTTTAAAAATAAGAATTGAACAAATGTTTCCAGATGCTTCCTCTGCTCTAACCAGAACAGTGACACTGACAAAGCTGGGTGACAATAGTCAAATGGATTACTGGGGGAAAAAATATGAGTATTGAAAATTATTGTAGTTGCTAGACTTTGTTTTTACAGTAAATATAGACAACACGTCTCATGAAATAAGTAGTTGCCTCCTCCCGCCAGCTGCAGAAACAGGCATGGCTGATCAAAACAGAGAGATATTCCAGAGAAAACATGCTGACAGGCAGGCTGAGTGAAATTCAATACATTTGTGGCAGTATGTTTACAACTCCATGAAACACGTCACTGGTGTCAGGTAGAGTTAGCCAGCTAGCTACTTACAGAGCTGTTTTGAGAAGACAACTAAACATCTTTGTTTCTTACTGTATGTTGATAACAAGAACCGCCCTTTGACCCATTATGTCACCTCTTACGTGTCTACAACATACACCAGGCAATGCAGTGTAATCTCCCTGCAGTTATCAGTAGGGGATGTCTGTAACCAACGTGTCACATGTTCCTGTTGAAAATGTGTTTAATAATTCATACAGTCAGTTGTTTACATAATAATTCACATATCTAATGCCAATCAAATCTGGTGACAAGTCTAGTAAATAAAATCAAGTCAACTGAAGGGTGAATAGGCTAATTTAGTGCAGTGGTGAATATTAAAGTATTAGTAAAACCTGAACAAGTCCATATGTGTCTATAAATTATGGTACATCAAATACAATACTAACAAATCCCAGAAATTATATTTTGAGCCACATACAATACATCATAGCTGTTCATTGCCATCTTCTGTATCAGCATACATTGCTCAAAAACCCCAGCATTATAGAGAAATATAAATTTTAATACCGAATCAATTTCAGCATTGCCATCGGCCTTCAACTAGTGTCACTGTGAAAGTGGACTGTTGGGATTACAGGCATAGCATGTAGCATGCCTGTCTGTAACAAAGATAAGCCGGTTAACAAAATAAACCATATTTATTACGGCAGGTTTGGACAAACGCTTGGAGCCCCCTGGGGTTAAATGAGGAGTTCAAACAGGAGTGGTGGTGGTAGCAGTTGTAATAGTCAAATTATTAGTGGTAGTAGTGCAAGCAGACACGGTAGAAACGGCAAGTGCCGAAACCTATGAAATTGTGGCCTAGGATGGTGTAGCGTCTAAGCTGGGGCCTAGGGGACCCCTGGACCTCCCGAAGCCTGCCTCGAACAGACGGTCAGCGCCAAGGGGAGGACGCTGCCTCGGCATCATCACCGTCACCATGCCTCGGTCGGGGCTAGTGGCAGAGGACAGGCACACGCCGACATGGAAAGTGCCCGCCTGAGGTGGCGTGACAGAACGGCCGGAGGGGACGGGACAGGAAGCGACTAGTGTTTTAGCCAAACCTGTTTGTGTCCACGGAGCGATGTGGTTCTCCATTCTATGCTGCCTAATGTCAAGGTACCCGGGCCCCAGAGCAATCTTCATTTCGGTTCTGGCCCAGTGAGTAATGAGAGGGGCGGAATAACGCAGCTCCTTCGAACCTGCGCCTGTACAAGACGGGGCTCAGGAGAAAGGAGAGGACCACGGATCCATTGTGAATCTCGTCCCGGCGTTCTCTTTTCAATAAGACATTATTAATGCCTTTTTCTGGGACTTTTATATAAAAACCCAGCCTCTCAACGGGCCGCACGTCAACCGAAATGGCCAGGGAGTCTGCGCTCGATACCGTTGTCAGATATATTGTAATTGCGTGGGGCAGGGTGGCAGAGCCCGGGCCAGTCGCGATATTGCTGTGGTATTTCCCCCGAGTCCCTGGCGCTTACGCAGCCCGTCCGCCTTCGCCCGCTCTCCCGCGCTCCTCATTCTCGCCTCTCTCCCTCTCTCAATCTCTCCTCCCCCTCAGCCCCTGTCACTTCTTCCATCTTCCTCTGCCGCTCCTCATTCTCCTCCGCTGCTCCCCCTCCCGTTGTCCGTCCGTCTGTCCGTCGGCCACCGGGGGGGGGAAAGCAGCCATTACGCCTTTCGTTCTCCGAGCGCGTGAGGCTCCCGCTACGAAAGGGAATGACAACGGGACGAGGTGTGCCTCCGCGATGCCGGGCCGGTGGGAAATGAGATTGCCCGCGGGCTTGTTAGGGTCTCGCGAGCGGGGCGAACGCGAGCGCAAAGCCGCGCACAGGCACTTTGCGAAGGCGTGGACGCGCGTTCAAATAACTCTAACGGTGGCGTGGAATTAAGCATCCATGGGAGAAAGAGAGCGAGAATTTGAGAGGAACAATGGGGAGAAGGGGAGAAAGAGAGGGGGGACAGGGGGAGAGGTAAAGAGAGAGAGAAACGGAGGGTGAGAAATGGTCTGTGCAAAGGTCGGGTATCAAGCAGAATGGGGAAATCTGGTTCGGGAGGAAGAAAATGCCGGTGCTGTCACCGCCTTAATCTCCCCCCTCAAACACTCTCTTCCTCTACCCCTGTCGGTTTTATCCTCTCCCTCTGTTCATTTCCACTTGGCTGGAGAGAGAGAGAGAGTGGGGCCTTAATTCTCTCTTCCGCAGACACCACACAGCTTCTCCTGGACCAGCCGGACTTTAGACGGCGCAGGCCCAATTTTAAGCATTTGGATTAAGAGGGGAGAAGTTCAAAAGAACAGGAGCAGTGGAGAGAGCGAGAGAAAGAATGAAAGAGAGAGAGAAAAGAAAAACAGTTTTGCTGTGGAATATAGAACAAATGGATGTCTCGTGTTCTTTTCGGAAGACGAAGCATTTTCCTGGCAGATGAGAGGAGGGAGTTGAAGCACATCCTTTCATGGCTCTGTTGCAAATCTGGAGAGGATGGATGAGTGAGCATCCACGCATCTGGTGCTACTCCGTGGAAATACATGCTGCTGGAGGGATCTCTCCATTCCTTCGATCCAGAACGGTTTCAAAAAGGTCATTTGTTGGCCATCTCATAACTTGCAGCGCATATATAACATTGGATCTGTAAGGTCAAATTATTTTAAGGGTAACTGATATAGAGACATTGCTGATTTTGGCTCCTATTGTCAATTTCGTCAAGGGTGCCGGACACAGGCACAGAGGTTTCCTCAACAAAGAGTATTTTAATGAACAGATCAAATCGACAGGATTAGTAACAGCGACAAAGACCAACCAGAAACAGTGGGGCAGGAGGAACTTAAATGGGGACTAAAACAAGGGGTTAATGGTGAAACCAATAAACCAAGGGAAACCAACCTGATCATAGAAACTAGAACAATATAGGATTGAACATATAGAACGAATGGCACAGCACAGGCCGTGATCAGCCTTTACATCTATAGAGATTTGCTACTTGGTAAGGACTTGAAGGTTCCAACCACAGGCAGTTCAACCACAGGATGAACGTTTTAGTAACTGTCTGACATTTCCATGATTGTCCAATGATTGTCTATTAACATTGTTGGGTTTGTGAAGTGGGGCCAATTTTCTTTATAGCAGTTATTCAATCAGAATCTCATTCATTATTCGGCCATGACTTACAAAACCACTTCGCAATGGAAAGAGCGTTTCCTATTAGTTCAGGTAGTCTGTTTCAGTCTGCTTTATTCCTATGGGTGCTTTGTGAATACAACCCAAATGGTGTGTCAACGTGACATGGATTTAAAGGTTGAATAACAGTATACTGGCTGTACCTGGTACCTTGTAATAATCCTTTAAGCATGAAATAACTTATTCTGCTTTCATCTACCCAATTTGAATTAGGTAATTACCAAGAGAGAGATCTTTTTCAACAGGGAATTGAGTCCCTTTGCGAAGGCCAGTGAAAGTTTACAATATAATATTAAAGACCAACTATCTGATCAAAACAGGGGCCGAACTTACAGCGAAGCGTTTAGCGGCTGAAGTTCTCAGCCTGGTCAGCTAACCTCAGCTCTATCTGCGGACCGTTAAACAGAGGTGCAACATACATATAGTGGTGACATAGACAGGCATAATCGGTGGCTCTGGATTAGAATGACAGAGAAGAATAAAGAATAATGAAACTGAGCCAAATCTGAACTGGATATGACTTGTTAACAGATGAGAAACGACGTGGGGAAAAGGAACCATAGGTATCTGATAATAGTTACGGTCGACTAATGGCAGCCTAATGGAAAATAATTAAAACTTGAACTTGGCCTCGGGCTCGGAACTGAAGCACCCTGAAGAACATCGAGGAGAGGAATGAGTGCTCCAGTTGTTCGACTGTGGTTTAATGTGTTCATAATGACAAGTAATACCCCCCCCAAATATCCGCCAGGTCACATGCCCAACGTTCTGTGTGCCCGGCGGCCGTGCCAAAGAGATAAACGCGTCAGGCACCCGGAATCATACCCCCATTCCCCCTGCACCAGTGATATACCACAGAAACTGAGGAAGGGCCGTTTGGTCAGACCGCGTTAACAGCGAGCCAAGTGCTCTGCAGTCCACAGCGCGGATGGAGGAAGAAGAGCGTGGGAAGGAGAGGGAGACGGAGTGAGGGCGCTTGATGTGCTTTTGCTATACATCCAAATGCTTTAGATATGACTCATGCCTGGGGTGGACGAGATGGCAACGAATCGGGTAACTGGTTAAGTAAGAATGCATAAGGCTAAAGTGGAATGTAACCATAAGGCTAAAGAGAACGCATAAGGCTAAAGTGGAATGTAGCCTATGGTGCTAAAGAGAACACATTAGGCTAAAGTGGAATGTAACACATAAGGATATAGAGAACGCATAAGGTTAAAGTGGAATGTAACACACATAAGGCTAAATAGAACACGTAAGGCTAAAGAGTATGCATAAGGCTAAAGTGGAATGTAGCCTATGGTGCTAAAGAGAACACATTAGGCTAAAGTGGAATGTAACACATAAGGATATAGAGAACGCATAAGGTTAAAGTGGAATGTAACACACATAAGGCTAAATAGAACACAAAAGGCTAAAGGGAAATGAAACACATAGGGCTCAAGTGGAGTGTAACACAAGGCTAATGAGAACGCATAAGGCAAAAGTGGAATGTAACACATAAGGTTAAGACAACGCATGAGGCTAAAGTGGAGAGTGCAGCAAGGTTCGTTTTTCTTCCTCATCCTCATAATTGCATGGATGAGGCAGGGCATCAGAGGTGCAAATAATGATGGATGAGGAGTGTGTAAAAGCATTATTGACATCCACTGTCTTGTCTTTGTTCATTCTGGCGTTGTTGACCAAATGGCCAGCAGAAAACCCCATTGCGCCAAAACATAAAGGGCCCTCTCGCTGGTGCACTCCTAAAAGTAACATTGCACTACAGTTGCCATGTGCAAAAGTACCATGTGAGTGAGGCACACTAAAGACCATTAACATTTGGTAATGGTAAAAAAAAAAACACACACCATTTAAGACTTCTGGCAGTTGGTCTTTGCACTGTATACATAAGGTCGGCCCACTGAAACGGGTGTGGGGAAAAAACGCAGGTCCCGCCTCATCCAAGTGTGACCTCCCTCTGCCTCAGGCATCCTCCCATGGATCGCGGTGCTCCCGGTTGTAAACCTAGCGATGTCTCCCGCTCGAGTGTGCAAGGCCGCGCCAGACAGGGTAAGGGGAAACCCAAACAGAATGGAATGCCATGTCACAACTTGATTAATAAATGAACGACGGTTGAATAAATAAAAAGCCTTAATTGTAGATAGCGCATCGCCCTTGGGGGATAAAAATATAGATAGAATATGGTTTATGATTATTCATTACTGCTAAATACACTTTTAGTCCACTGCGAAATTGAAAAACCGTGACATATCAAACCCATTTGGGCACACAAAGTCCTACAGTAGTGGTATTCATCCCATCAAGGCTGCTTAGTGAGCCTGCTGATCTTGGCCAAATGAATGCTGCTCATTCAATGCATGCGGATTACATAATTAACATGGTGACGAATCAGATCCACCATGACGGACACCGAAGGAGGTGAAACGAAAGTGTTTGTTCGCGATTGTTTTTACCGCCAGGTGACACATGTAGAAATGACAGCCGTCAACGTCAAATAAGGATCAACTTACTGCATCGATCCACTAGCCATCTGGCATCTCGTAACCAACAGCTTGGTGCTAAGCTAACCGCTTCCAGCTAGTACTGAACGCACGCACGCACGCAAGCACACACACGCACACCGTAACAGACCTTAAGACAAGTTGTGAAACTTCAAACTTGTTTCTTGTAGGAAAATCTGAAGCGAGGAACCATCTTAGCATGCGTGATATAGACACTGTACTGCTTCAGCCTCACAAAGGCACCGAGGCAGCTCAGTTCTGTACTATCTGAAATCTGTCTGTCCCTTTCCCGCCACCGGGCAATGGGTTCAGTGTGGAGGATAATCAAAAGACGTAATTACACCAAGAGTTTCCCTTAAACAAGCCGCATGGCACGAGCAGGGGCCAAAGGGGGGCAGAGAGAAAGAGGGGGAGAGAGAGAGAGAGAGAGAGAAAGGGAGTGAGGAATTGTTGGCCAAAAGAAAGAGCGACTGGCATTCTTAGCTTGCATATCAAAGGGGACGGAGCAAGATCAATCATCTGGAATCGCTAAAAGACCTTTCAATGAACCTCCTTTAATCCCTGCACAATGCTACAAATCGAGCTGGAAGCGAGCGTCACAAAGTGGGGCTCTGGGGTTTAATAACTCCCCCCGGTGAAGAGCGTAAATCTTTAATAGAGGGCAAGTTAAGCCTTCAGCGGCCCCGACAAGAAGCACGGTGGTGGGCTGGTGCCAGCGCTGATGCGGATGCTTTACGACACAAACAAACTGAATAATGCAAAGGCATTCTAAGGGATACAGTCATACGTGTCATATCAAGGAAGCAGGCTAACAAGCAAGCGACCAAACACACGTTTACACACAAGCGTGCAAAATAGTTGACACTGTGAGGGGGAAAAATTATTGAGCATATCATAACATCAGCAACTAACAAATTAAAGACTCATTTATATTTTACCCTCTTGGCAAACCATTACTGTAAATATTTTATAAAGTCATTCAAATTGAAAATGAAAGTCAGAAGCTCTCTGATGCTCCATGTCCTGTGACTTCACTTAGTCTCTGTTACAGATAAAAGGAGCTTTTCAGCTTCTATTAGTTTTGTAAGCCAAAAGGGGCCAAATCATATCAAACAGCATATCGAATCACTGGTGGGTTATTTTGAAGTGAAATTGGTATCAACGCATTTCTCATGGATACCCAGCACCAGGCTCTATCTTTCTCTGTCAGGAGAGCTACCTGCCATCTTGATGACAAAGAGACGAACATCAACTCACTAATAAGAATCTTGATGGGCTGTCAGGCCGAAATATAATTAATACCATTTGAATTAATGTTTCATGATTTTTATCCAGTTTCAAAGCGCCTAGACCCTACCCAGAAACAAAAATATTTTAAATCACGATGAGGCATTTCAAATGTATTTTCAATGCCTTAGGGGGGGACCTCACTGCAGCAACTCTGACTGGCTCAAGGAAGTAGTTGGCTCGTCTTTCTATCAAACATCCGCAAAGATTTGCGTTTTTCAAACTGCACAGGCCAGGCAGTGTCACGTGATCAGCTAACGCCCGGTCACACGAATGTTGCCGTTGACCTTGATTTACAGGGGATCATCCCACGAGGGAGC
Source organism: Novumbra hubbsi (assembly GCA_016801125.1). NCBI lineage: Eukaryota > Metazoa > Chordata > Actinopteri > Esociformes > Umbridae > Novumbra > Novumbra hubbsi. The sequence goes on from JACXGK010000019.1 coordinate 116,261, forward strand.
CACTACAGGGTCAAATATGCAAGTGTGCACTAAGTGTGTAATGGTCATTGTTTGGAAGTGTTTCAAGCAATCATGACTCTAGTGGCTGAAGCCCCTGTAGTGAACAATTCCATACTGCATTTGTGGTACTGACTGGCATCACTAGGTAGACAAGATATTTCACTTTGCTATTCCTCCAGCTTTCATGTCCACCCAAGACAGACAAGCAGACAATGATCACGTTTCATCTCCTTTCTTTATGAAAGCATTCTGAAATATTCGGAGAGAAAAAAAAAAACAACAGAGTCTGACATTTTGGCAGGCAATTAGACAGAATTTGTAAAGGCACCAATTATATTAGACGAGAATGTCGTGTTGATGTGTGTTTCTCAGAAAGGATTGTGGTTTGCGTGAATACTGCAGAGGACTGTGGACAAAGCCCAGACAAGGGCCACTCACTGGCTGCACACACAAAATATATATATATATATATATATTCTTACACAGCTCAGCTTACCAATGGTACAAGGGGAGGCATTAGTAGTTTGTTGGAGCTCGTGGGACTTCACAAAGGACAAGGTTTAGTCATTAGGTACATTTGTCCTCACGAGGCTGGCAGAGCAACATGAGAGGTTGGGATTGTACAGCAAGCTACAGGCCACTACACCAAAGTGCTTTGAAATGACACAGATTCGACCTCGCCGCAGATGGTCATCCGCGTCATTACTCGCACACACGATGCTGCATTCAGTCAAAGGGATACTTCAGCCTTTTATAACTCATATCATATGTCTCCTGAACCATACTTGGGCTAACATTACATACTCATTTAAGTAAAAAGACTAGAAAAGGTAATAAGACAATTTGCTGCGGTAATGACAAATATCGTCTTTGTGATGCTAAATATTTTTGTTTTGCTACTATTTTTCAGAACAGCGGAGTTCATTATGTGACCATCACTCAAAATCCTGAGTGACATTTCCCTGGTAATTACCACTTCAAACCAATGTCAAAATGCCATCAATTATATTTCCCTTAATGTCAAAGACCTTAAAATAACGAGATATTTTTAAGTGTATTGTAGCGCATGGCGATCGCTAAGTGCGTTATCATAAATCCCGATAGCACAAATGATGATCCAGTACATGCATTATATACACCATTTACTTTTACGTACCCCCTTGATACACATCATTTCCCACAAACCCTCTCACCCTCTCTCTCCCCGTGTCACCCTCCTTTTTACGACCGCCCGCACGTATCTATGGCAACATGGGCGAAGGTTCTTAAGAGGGCCTCGGAATGCTTGTTATTTTAATGCCCTCCCATCCATTCCACGCCCAATATGTTAACCTATCGATCATAGCTGACAGACCAAATGGAGACAAACACCTTGAGATGACGACTGGCCGGGTGCTAAAAAGCTGGTCTAATGGACGAGCGACAGCCACTCACTGTGGCGAGAGAACTAAGCACTCCATCACAGCCAAACCAAAAAGTAAAGACCAAATGAGCAAGACTGCCTACGCTCGAAACTACACAAATGATCCATGACACACAATCCGCTACATAGGGGTAAACATGGCAGCAAATACAGTGTGTAGAGACAAGTGCATGCGCGCACACACCCACACACACACACACACACACACACACACCCCAAAACCTCTAGACTGTATAACAATGTATAATAGTTGACGTCAGCGAAGCCAGCAGCCAGGGTCCAAGGATATTTAATAGCCGGCCTAAGAGTAAAGTGTCCCGGGTGGATATTGATCCAGGTTAGCCAGATCTGTCTCCATGTGCCCGACCGCCTGGGCAGACAGGCGTCTGGACTCCTGAGGGCCGGCAATAGTTGGCGAGTCCGGAGACAGTGGTCTGCAGACTGAGCGGAACCAGCCGGGCCAAACCAATCCTTTCTAATGCTCTTCGCTTCTTTGTAAACCGCGCGTTGAAACGTGAACCGCCGCGGACGGGTTGATTTAAAAAATAAAACCTATTGAGCTTATTTGTGGTTTGGCTCCGATCGACCCGTCGGCCCGCTGTTGTTGCAGAGCTCAGCGCAGAGATCTGCAGGGTGACACTTTGAAAGGTTTGTTTCCGTAATAATACATGAACGCGTTAACGTCACAGTCCATAATAAACTCATGCCAATGTTCTCTGGAAAAGGTCCATTATACAACGTGGCGAAACTAATACACGTCTTTGCCTCGGGAGCCAAGAGATCGATTTAAGTGGCATTGCCGTTACAGTAGGCTAAGTATGTGGATCTGTTTGAAATTGTCCTCTGCTTCTCCCAGGTTGACAGGACACCGTGGAGCCTCATGTATGACCACAGGACTATTAGTGCCGCTGGCTATTTCACCTGCATGCACTCAGTCCGCTCTGGGTATTTCACCCTTTGAATTCTACCGAGGTGCCCTTTCTCCTACAGCTTCATTAACAGATCTACACATTGTTCATGCTTGACTGCGCCACCGCTCGGATATCCTTGTGAGAGAGTGAGCGCAAGTTTGAGGGTCTTGCCATATTCTTATAATCCTTGCATTTCACTGGATGACACTAGTCGAAATGTGCCTCCGCGACTGGCTTTCACATTTTCTCAACTCCCTCTATGCGAGCAAACAGAAAGGCAAAGGGAGAAAGAAAGAAAATGGCCGCCGCACACTCGCCGTCTAGTCTGAGGTATAGAGTAAAGGGAGAACAGTGGCTGTAATTGGTAACCTAGGAAAAAGCCATTACTTCACATCAAGAGGAGTTGTCGCTCGGGGTTATCAAAGACAGAACTTTTCCTTTTCACACGCCACAGTGTTTTGTTCTAGGCTCATTTCGAAACACCTGGGCTACATTTCCCAGTGGGTACCCACTGCGGGCGGCATTCATTACCAAGGGCACTCTCAATGCAGTGCAAATAAATGGATTCTGTGCGTTTACAAAAGAAAAAATAATTCCCTATTAAATATATCAAATGCATTGGCGCGTGGGCCGTGTCGAGGCATTGTCTCTGACTGGGAGTAGCCGAGGTTTCAGACGTTAGCGTCTAATGAGCGAAGGCTATGAGGGGCAATTTCACCAACAGTGAAACGCCAAAAATGAGCCACCTTAGGCAAAAGACATTGTGTTCCACCTTTAAAATGGAAAGTAACCGAACTGAGGGCTTCATTAAATAGGGATATTATACCACCCGGCCTCTGTCTTAGAGGTAAGAGTTAAATCTAAAGGCTTTCCACTTTTTCTCCACCGTAATCACATTTTTCCAACATTCCACTGCAGATAGGGGGTCTTTGGGGGATCTTGCTGACATTATGAGAAATTATAAATGTGACCTTCTAGGAAGAGAGAGATCGGGGGAGAGAAGGAGAGACGGGAATTTTCGGAGCTGTTGGAAGGACAGTAGCCTGCTGAGAGAGTTTAGATAAAGGGACCACTTGGTTCAGCCTCTTACACCTGAGTAAATAGATTATATCCACTAAATACTCCAAGGAAAGAGACTACCCACTGAAGATGTCTTTGTAGGAAAAACAATTAAGTCTAAAGGCTCCAGTGAAAGCTACACTAAATTCTCTAGTCAAGACTACGGTATGTTAACTTAAGATTCCAAAGCAAACAATATAGTCTAGCAACACTATTTACCAAAGATTACAAACAGTCCCTTCAAAAACACCCTAACAGTGACCACAAAGATACAGTGGTCTAAGTCACTTCCTGTCATACCAACGGTGGCCCTGGGTTCTTCCTGGGTTAGTGGGGACGATGACGGGTTGTCTTGTTCTTTTGTGCCGCACCTACTCCAGTGGTAGTTCAATTGTGGTTGTTGTCCGTGGGAGTGCGTTCTCCCAGAGTATGTGTGAATCTTCTATTCTTTGGATACTTTGGTAGACTTGCGTTAAAAAGGCTAGGCAGTAGTTCCAAATGAATCACCAATATTCAAAGGATATCCTCAAGTGACACTATTCATTGTAGATCTTTAAGCAAAACAATTCACTGATATGATCATCAATACACCTTCCTAATTGTGGCATTAAAGACCAACTGCAGTGAGAACCAACTCTTCTCTCATTGCACATGAGAAGGACCCCATTGTTGCTTCACAATGTAATACAGGGTTGGATTTGAATTACATGAAATCCTGCCCTAGTTTGCCCATATATAGATTGCAATGTCTTGATATTGACAACGCTCCATGTGAAATTGACCTGTGTGAACCTAGCCACAATAAAAACTAGGCGCAATAGTGGAATTTGCAATATTGTCAAGAAATGTATAATTAAAAACAGATGTGGCTGTTGCTACTTACTACAAATGTGGCATGGTTACACTGTTTCAGTACAGTTGCGGGTCTACAAATTTGCTCGATTTATTGTTTTAGTCTAACATTAGTTAGATTTTTTTATATCATTTTTATAGTTAGCTGTCGTATCTGTAACCATTGCATCAGGCAGAACAGGTAGTTAGTTTGTTGGCCTCCAATGTAGTTTTTTGTGCAAATGCACACATTTTCTTTTCGAAAATATTCAGACCCCATGCCTTTAAAATTGATATATGATTGATTACATTTATTTGCTATCAATCTACACGCAATACCCCATAAAGAACCCATAATAAAAAAATGTTTTTAGTAATTTGTGCCAAAACAATTACAGTACATCACAATAACAATTGGAGGACCAGAGTGGGATCTAATCCATATTTTAAAATGTTTCACTAGGATATTGGCAGAAAATAGCTGATGCAGTTTAAATATCCAGCTTCCATTGTCTCGAAAATCCTTTTGCCTACTCCAGTTCAAATGTTTGGTTCAAAATCATCTTTCACTTCAGAAAAAATATTAATAAAAACTCAGTCTTTATGAGAAGTCATTATGTTGCATAGTTAGTTTGTTTGCCAAAAAAAGAGGAAGAAAAAAAAGCTTCAGGAGTGGGATTATGTCAAACAGACCTCCACAACAAATCCTACATGGCCACTGCAGTGTCTCTTTAAAGCCGGGAGAGTTAACTAATTAACGAGCCTTTAGCAAGTAAACTGCATTTCAGACTATAAAGGATATATACCTTTTTACTAAAGGCCTTGGGGTATAAAAACTCTTAATTTGAGCAGATTTGTATGGAGAGCAGAGAATGTCTTAACTAATGAACCTATAGCAAAGACAAAGTATTAACTGGATAAAAGAGTTAGGCTACGAAGGAGGTATTTGTTATATCTGCATCCAATTTCACTGTTTTTCTAACATAGCTAATGAAGTATATCCGGCTATATCCATCTCTACAGATTAGTCCTGTAAACTTGACCAATAGCTTGGTGTCAAATTCTCTGTGCTGTGTAATTAAAGACCCTAAGAGTAATGAATTCCCTTCCATCAAATGGCATGTTTATGCGCTTTGCTTCTAATAAAGAGTTTCTTTGGGAAAATATTATACATCGTTTATGGCCATGAAATTAAATAGTGTGGACTATCTTTCTGAACAACCAACCATTAACATTCCAGTCTATCAAGTGCAGACAATTTGGAGAGATTCTGAATAGCCATAGAGACAAAATACTGTAAACTACCCATAAATGTTGTTACAAAGGAAAATGAGGGAAAAAAAAATATTCTTTAACAAACACTGTAACATTACAGGAAATATACCACTGCAACAAGTTACTCAGTTATTCCATAAAGAATGTTAATCTTTTAGTACTTATTCATTTTGTTATGGAAAACAAGTTCAATGACAAGCAATCATTCATTACCATGCAAATGCAGACATTTCTTTTTATAATTAGGGCCCCATACATTGTGTTTCATGTCTATGACTCGTATCCATGGATACAACTACAAAAATAAGAAGTCAAGGTGGCATATACTATCACTGTAATCTTAGCACTGTCAAAACAATATGTTCTTCAGTCACATAAGAGGAGCAGCTGTGGCAACCCGCATTCTTGTTAAACTACTGTTTGGACTAATATGACTGGTACATGCAGTTGTTTCTAATCTTCAGAGACTTTGACCGCGGATCCACAATGTAATACTGCTTTCCAATAAAACCTGCTCATTGTATCTTGGTGAAACTGAATCTACCCCAGATAAAACCCCCAACCTTCCAGTCTGAGGGCCTTCCTCAACATGCTTCGTCATGCTGTCAAATGCCCTCTTCAGTCTGTCAAGACTGTCCCTAATTTGGAAACAAGCACTATTGACTAGTAACAGGACCAAGCTCCCTTTTTGTGGACTGTGAGTAAGAAAGTGGAAGGCCCTTCAGAATCCACCCTCTGCCGTGGATACCATAAGATGTCAATCCTATTATTGTCCTCCCATGGTCCACTGCGCCTTCATCGGTTAACCGCTGTCCATCTGGCTAATTCTGTCTGGTTACACTGGAGTAATTACACTGTGGCTCTCCTCTTCTTATCTCCATTTTTTTCTCATTAAAACATCTCTCCCTTTGCCCTGTCACTGTAGTCATTTTCCGGTCCCTCGCCATTCGGTCCTTTTCAATCTGTTAGTGTCCCCCGTACTTTCCAAAAGTGTCCGGCGTAGCGCCGTCACCCCTCTGATGAGGACGGTCTCCCTCTACTTTCCGCTGTGTTCCCATCAAGCGCTAACAACGTGGAACTCTGCCTCTGTTTAAATGCTTGCTAAGCCTCTTGCAGCATTCGTTTTAGTGGCATGAGACTCTGCCATTCTAACCATACAGAAGCAATGTCCCTCACGTTTTCACACGCGTTTTCCCCGTCTCTCCAAGCAGTAGAGCCTACAGTGGAGCGGGCCTGAAGCCTGTCCCAGCCAACCCACTCTACGCCCTGTCTATCACATGTACATGCCCCTCTCTCTCGTATCAGCCTTTCCCCTGGTGTCCTGTCAGGCTCTACTAACAGGCTGCATCCTGGCGAGGATGGATGGTGGCCTGTGTCAACTCCCATTCCCGTCATCGAGTAGACTGCACTCACCTCTCTCTCCCTTTCACGGCTGCCAGGCCAAAACAACATCGGCTAGAGAGTGGGGAGAGTGACAAGGGGCGCTGAAGAGAGAACCCCCGACTCCCGAACGTTTTCCCCTCCCAGAATTGGACCGGTTTCCCAGTATTTGTCTTTCGCCTTTGAGGCGTGGAGAACAGAATAGAAGTCCGGGTCGATGTGGACTGCCGCTGATTTGGACTGCCGTGGGTAATGTGTCGGTATGAGCGATGCCGAGTAAGGTAGACAAATCACTGAGGAGGATCGGATGTGTACACACACTTTAGATTGGATGTTACTCTCAGCAGACAGGCAGGGGTTAGGACAGTGTTTCTCATGTCTCTCGTTTTCCGCAGCTCCAGCCAATGCCGTGTATTTTATCTATTTCAAAGCTGGCAAACTTGACTGAATTGGTCAGCTAATCATCAAGCACTTCAACAAATAAACAAACTGCGCTAGTTTCCGGGGGGAGGGGTGTAATTGAGGAGAAGTTCTAGTGTAGGCCACAGAAATACACGGTTAAATGAGCGGTGTCGAAAGGTGCTGCTGGCAATGGACTCATAATTGACTAGGGGAACAATTTCAACTGGATCAATGTAAATCTGTACGACGGTGGAAAATGGCTGGGTAAAATGGTCTGGCATTGGCAATCATTATCAACCTGGTCACTGGCCCTGCAGGGTCTCTCATGTCTAATGACAGGGGTGTTATGAAGTGTGTCAAATGGAACGTTATTCCTACATAGTGCCTATGTATCTCTGGTCCATAGGAATGCACTACTAGGGCCATATAGATTCAGTTTTTCCTTTTTGGCCAGTTCCCTTTGTTTTTTTTTACCAAATTATGTGATATTTTTGTGATTTCACTTTAAAATACTACACCTCCAAATAAAACATTTCTCAACTACGCAACCTCAAAGCCAGTTCCACACATTTCTTTCCATTTTCATCCTCCAGTCAGGGAATCATTTAGCCCTGGGACACCAGGTGGGAACAATTATCCAAAGCACCCTTCGTATAAACATGATACATTGAAGGCTTCTGTGAAATATGCACAGTTTTGAAAGTGTTTCTTTTAAATGGAAGAACTGAACATGGAAAAATCACCTGCTTCCTAATGGGAGCTCACTTGAGATGAACATGTTATTTCCCAGACATCAAACACAAGCGAATAAGCCTCTATACAATTTCTATACAATGTGTGCTGAAGGCTCTGAATGTAGCGACGTCTGTCATTCATCAAACATTCCTGTCAGAGCTTTTGAGGCATCTCCACAGTGTGTGGCCGCGTATAAGTATATCAACGAATTAAAGAAAAAAACATGCTGTGCGCAGAATCCAATGTTCTTCCAAAATGCGGACGTATTAGAATTATATTTTTATATAGAAATAATCTACGTACGCAAGACTCGTTATATTTTTTTTATTCTGTGTAACGGTCCGGATTCAGGAATTCGGTCCAAACAATAGTCCTTCACAATGTATGAGCGCCTTACCTTGCGTGAGCAACTGCAGGGTGCGTACTTCCTCTCGGACGCGGAGCTGCAGCACCTGCTGTAGGATGAACTGGCGCTGGCACTCCTGCATGATGCCCATTCGCTCCAGCTTCCTGTCCGTCAGTCTCATCAGAGCCCGCCCTTGAAAGGGAGAGGAAACAGAGACAGTGAGCGCAACAGATTCGCAAAACCGATTTCATCATGGGGTAAAATCTGCCACCTAGAAAAATGTGGAAGGAATTTAACAAAGCATTGCATATTTGAAAATTGTTAATGATTCTTTGATTTGGAACAAGGATCAAATCTGAGTAGTACCTCAAGGTTGGCTGAAAAACAAACTGAATGAAACCTGACTGCTGCATTGTAACAATGTTTAGACAAAATAAGCAACACAAAAAAATACAATCTTCCGATTTTCTATTTTGATTATGCATAGATCTTGTCACGGTAAATACAAAATCATGAATAGATAGGAGATTCACCTATTCAACCCCACCCCCCAAGCATTGTCTACGCAACGTGTGGGTTTGAAACCCATGGAAGGGCGAGCACCCAAAAGTAGTAGAAATGTTTCTGGATAAGAGTGCCGGTTAAATTATAAAAATCTGAATGTAATTTCTGCATCGGAATGTGGGCAGCATTGTGGAACCAACCATGACACACTTCCTTTCAAGGAATGACTGTCTCGCTAAATGACACACAAAACATAATTATTCATCTCTTTTTGCAGATAATTTTTTGTTATTGAAAAATCCCCCATTTTTTCCTTCTTGAATATAATTTTTTTGAAGCTGGGAATTTCAGCTGGTGATCAAAACATGGGGGAGAACGTACTGTGTAATTAATTACCCTTGTTATGGAGGGCCTTTGTGGTAGCGTGTGGGACTGGGGAGCTAGATAGAAGGTAATTCCCTGCGATTATGCATTAGCCGACCCCTGTAGATTGCCTTGCTCATTTCCTCTAATGACTCAGGGCTTCAGATCCCCACTCCTGATTGGCTGGAAGCCCGTTAACTTTTCCTTGGTTAATCTTCAGTGGGTCTGTGTCTCGGTCTCTCCATCTCTCCCACCTACTACTACAACATTGCTTGATCTACTGTAGTCATTGAGCACAAAATGGTGTCCCCTGTAGTTCACTTTGCGTGCAATGCAAGGTTTGTGTGTTCGACCACCCTTGTAAGTACAAGAACAGATGAAAACTGATGCACTCACTGCTTTAAATTGCTCTGGATAAGAGCATCTGCTAAATTACTCCTGTGTAAAAAAAAAATGTTTTACTACACAACTCATCAGAGACTTTAATGTTTTGTAACAGTCATTTTAAGTAAATGATTGCCATTTAAGAAATGTGCCACAAGTCCAGTGTTACCATCCGAGGTAAATGTTCTTCTTTTTTTATAAAGTCACTCGCCACATTAAAACCATCTGTTCCGGAGTAGAATTTCTTAGACTATCCATAATAATGGCACATGATGGCACACCGTTGACGCATTGGAGCCATACAAAACCTGCTCATCGTTGATAGACCAGTAACCTATCCAATCGAATGTCCTGTGTTGTCCTCGTTTAGGCAGTTTCGCCTCCCTTGGCGGGACAACAAAAACACTGCCCTCCATCTGTCCCAGCAAGACGAAACAAGTAGCCTACTGTGTCAAGTATGTCATCAATACCCAACGATGTGGATTGCCATTTGTTAAAACAGGGCAGTTGAATTTTTATTTAATTGGTCATTTTCAATTCCTCACAACAGTATGTATTTCTCTCCGAGCTAGCACTAGCGGACTTGGCACACTGTCTCAGGATGGTTCCAGCCCAATGCCATCGCTAGGGAGCTTGCATCGTCTGGGCCCTCAGAGCTTCCAGACACAGCTGTATCTGTTCAAGTTTTTCATTGCATTGTGACATTTAAAGTCGGCATATGGAATAATCACATGACATTTTGCTCAATTCCGTCAAATGTCAGTATTGATGGAGTGTCAGATTTTTTTTTTCAAATACAATAAGTAACTGCTTGATTATCATATGAATAAATGTAAAAAAAGAAAAAAAAAGATGAGAAAATAAAATTGAGATTGGATTTTGAGAAGCTCAGGTCATTATAGTGGAAGAACTAAGATCCCAAATGTAGATGCTGCATGATTTATGTTAGATTGCTTTGATGGTTGGTGGAGTGCTGCAGTGCTGAGTCTCTCCAAAGGCGCCTTGCAGAAGCGTGCAGAGCATGGTCAAACGGCTTCTCTCTCCTGTCTCTGGCAAAGTGGGCACTGCTCATCATTGGGCCACACCACACCTCACTATAACACAGTTCCCACTCTAATTATTGGGACAGTAAGCTTTTTGTTCCTTCTTTTGGCTTAATACAACGAGGGACGGTATTGCCGTCAGTGATTAAGCCTACTCTGCGATTTACAAAAAGCACAGAGATCTCCATTCAGTTTGATTTTTGCTATTGAATTCTGTTAACTATGGCACGTCTGGCTGCCCCTGGAATTATCTAGTTCTCTTTACTGATGATGTAACTTCTGATAGCAGGTGCAGAAAGATACACGAGGTGTATGGAAACATCTTATTAAGCTATACATTCTGCTACTGCAGCTAGGGAGCTATTCTGGGCCAAATAGAAGAACGCTCTTCACTGGCCAGTGGAACTTCAGATACCTCCAAAACAAACAACAACTGGAGATGGATGCGGCACAAGCCTGCTAAAGCATCGCATTGGAAGATACCCAGCATCTGGTGAAGTCAATGGGTGGCAGTTATTGTATGGTAAAAATATATGACGCTAAACCTATGTGCTTTATTTAACATTACAATAAACCGTCCCTGTACTTCTGGTGCCCTATATTTAGGGGACTCTCTGTAAAAACATTTGCTACCTTTCATTTTGATATCGATATGCAAACAAATCTTGTCATATTTTAATCTATTGTATGTCCTTAAGTATTTGTCTGTACTCCAGCAAACTGGATTGGAACAATGATTAAGGGGAGAAAGTGCTGACTGTCACCTTGAATTTCAGATTTTATACAGTCACGTTTAAAAAGAAAATGTTGTCTTTTTTTAACATATTTGGACAATAATCTTCACTTCAACACCAGAGGCAAAGAAACATACTCTAATTTAACAAATGACACTGAACGCTTATACTCAGATAATAATCAATACTAATTAATCATAAATCCGCTGAAATTGTATTGTGGTACGACGAAAGTGCTTGAAACAAGTAAAATATGCATATTTATATACAAGTAGTCTCATACAATGAAATGGTTAAGAAATGCAAATGGATTATTGCCACAATATTGTGCCATGAATGGTCGGGGAAATGAGGCAGCGGCTCAAGCCTTCATGGCACCATCCAAAACCCTGGCATGCCACTGACATGTATGTCGCTGTCATCTGGGCAGATAGCCTTCAAATGTGGCCCGGCGAGTCATATCCTTAAGAATGTAAACAGCCCGTTTGGACTCACCTTTGACCTAGTGAAGACGACGAGAATCAAAATGATGTTTAAAGAAAAACAATAGACGAAGTTGGTCAGTAGACTGTTGGTATGGTTCATTGAAGCATTTTGTCCAGAATTACATATCTAAATTTCTTAAGCAACTAGACTTAACAATTATGATATTTTTTGTTTGTCTGTGAGGAGGTCCTTCAAAAATTATGCTGTCTGAACCAATGTGATGAAAAACATAATGGATTCAGCAAAGTTTTGAGAATGACACAAGAATTGTTTGACACAAAGTTTGCTGCTGCAGTGTTATAAGATCGTTTTGTCAGATGCATATACGGTATAACAAAGAATAATTAAAAGCATTTGTCAAAGGCAATTATTGACAATTACATTAAGTACATGCAATATTTGCAGTGTTGACCCTTATTCAAGACCTCTGCAACTCACCCTGTTTTGCTGTCTATTAACTTCAGGGCCACAGCCTGACTGATGGCAGCCCATTCTTGCATAATCAATGCTTGGAGTTTGTCAACATTTTGGGAGTTTTGTTTGGCCACCTGCCACTTGATGAATGGTCTGGGGAGTTTCTTGACCATGGACCCAAAATGTCAATGTTTTGTTCCCCAAGCCACTTAGTTATCACTTTTGCCTTATGGCTAGGTGCTCCATCATGCTGGAAAAAGGCATTGTTTGTCACCAAACTGTTCTTGGAAGGTTGGGAGAAGTTGCTCTCAGAGGATGTTTTGGTACCATATGCCCGGACTGATGGTATCGCTTACCTTTTCTTCAGCTGCGGGTAGATTTAGGTGAAATCTTACTAGCAGCAATATCCTTGCCTGTAAAGCCCTTTTGTGCAAAGCAATCATGACTGCATGTGTTCCCTCGCAGGTAACCATGGTTAACAGAGGAAGAACAATGATTTCAAGCCCCACCCTCCTTTCAAAGCTTCCAGTCTGTTATTCTAACTCAAATAGCATGATAGACTGATCTCCAGCCTTGTCCTCATCAACAATTCTGTAGTATATGCAAATTGCCATCATAAAATATGAGGCAGGAGACTTAATATTAATATTTGTGTCATTCTCAAAACTTTTGTCTGTAGTGTCTAAATATTGCTGGAATTTGTTTTAGTAACTTGTTTAAATATGAACTAGTTTTGCTTAACTGTATATAATGGATTGCAAGCTGAACAAAACACAATTTTCTGTAATTTCCATTAAGTATTTGTCATGATGGCTGTCAGGTATCAGGCAGGGAACCCAAATGCAGGACAAAGGGGTTCAATAATAACAAGCGTTGAAAACTAAACAAGAAGTTTCGGGAGTAATGACAAGAGTGTGAGGGGAATCGAGAAGAGCACAATAAAAACTCACAAGGGGAGCGCGTAGCCAAGCGGAAAAGGGAATGAACTTAGGAACTGCGATTAGCAGGAGTACAGAGAAACCCAAAAATATTTGCAAGGAACTTACCTAGAAAGCTAAGGGGGCATAAACACGTGTAGAATCAGCGTTGATCTGGCAAAGTAAAAGGGGTAATCTGAGGTTGAAATAGAGTGGTGCTGATGAACGGATTGCCGGCAGGTGTGCGTAATGGGTAGGTGAGTGACAGTACGGGAAATGGTATGCGTGAGTCCAGAGTGATATCCAGGGAACAGAACAACTGGGGGGGGGGGGGGGAGAAAACTGGTTAGACCCGGGCCGTGACGGTATTAAAACATGTACAGTACAAAACAATAGCCAATTATTTTCCTTTAATGTTTGTTACATGTACAGTAAAGTTAGCCTTTATCATTCATATCTTAGGGGGACCAGACGTATCAGGTTTTTAAAAATAGAAACCATGTGCTTCTCTTAAGACTTTTTAGAGGGTTGTCAGAGGACTGTCTAGCCTGGTTAAAAAAAAACAAAAAACATTTCTCTGACCATGTACACTGTTTCAAACCTTCAGCTGTATGTATGGGAGTTCCCTAAGGTTTGATT
>JACXGK010000019.1:130206-149809 GCA_016801125.1 Novumbra hubbsi
CGGAGACTAGAAACACAAGGGCTTAAGTACTGTGGTAACAGGCAGCACCTGTAAGGAATCAGGGAGGGATGCGTTCACAGGACATGGGGAAAACAGGACACAACACACACGATGGCGACTAAAAGGCCGGCGACGTCGAACGCCGGAAGGCTACGCGAACAGGGGAGGTCCCGTCCTGTGATGGTACCGTGACATATACATTCCCACAAAGAATTTGAAATACAATCAAACATTGATAAATTCCTCTGTTTAGTCACGATACCAGAATGTGCAATCACAAAGCAATATTTACACCAAATGCCATGAGACAAGGCAAACGTGAAGCCCGAACAATTTTGTAAAAAAAATAAAAATCCTTGTCATCCATACTCAAAACTACTGGCAACGTGTAACAACACTGTAGATAATTAAGTTAAGATAGTTAATAATGTAACATTTTAAATTCTTTATCCTTGTGAAACCTTGTAGGTGGTGTTTACTTCAAGTGGTAGTTTCTGTCCTTTAATATATATTTTATTTTCCAGTTGAATTAGCCATGTATACAAATGCTCGACTCCTCCATAAATACTGACCAACCATCACTTGGCACCTCATCCGAAAACCTACACAGATCTGCTGGCAACGGAGGCACCTCTTAAGCTCAACCTCAGATGTTGCATAAACAAACAACCCCACAAAGTGTACTAGGCTAAAGCTTCTAGATCAATGACTGAACAGGTGCTGTAATAAAGCATCTTTAATCAACAATAGCTCAGAGTACAACAGAAATCGAAAATTCACGACGGAGGACAGCTTAAGATCCCTCGAGATAAGAGCTAATTTGGTACCAAGCTGCCAGTTCCATGGCAGCAATGCCAACACAGCACCTCTCCTTCCGGTAGCAGCAGGCCAAAACACAAAGCTGTGAGGAGTCCAAACTTTTCTCCCAACTGCAGTTCTGAGTCATTGACTGTACAATCCTACGAAAGCCACAGCAGGGAATTTATCAACCCACAATGGATATACAGAGCTGTGTAGCATGGCCAGTGGAAAACAATATGGAGGAAAAGATGAGGGGAGGATGACTTAAGAGAGAGAGAGAGTGAGAGAGAGGAGAGAGAAGAAGTGGGGGAAAGCAGGGTTGAGGGGGACTGACAGTGGATTTCTTTTAAAGAAGCCACCTAACGCATATACAAGCATATACACACACACACAGTCCCAACACACCGCATCCTCTATGACTCCGCCCAAGCTACGATAAAAAAGCGCATTTCCATCCAAATAAGTGTCATGATTTCCATTTCCTCCACTCCAGACCCCGTCTGACCGAGATGGGAACAGTGCCAGAAAACAAAGCTCCTTTTCAACTTCATCTCCTGTACCCACTTATCTTTGGCCATTTGACTGAGAAAATGATTTAAGGCACATCTGCCTCCCCAGTTGCACAATATTGATTGGATTTAAATTTCACTCGTCCCACTTTCCAGTCGGTGGCCTCTGTAGCCGGTTGGCGGGCGGCGTTGGTCTGCCACTCAGTACAATTACCCCGACCCCGTCCGAACGCGAGGCGCTGCCGCCTCCTCCTCCTTGGCTACTGTCAAAATGGCTACTCCCCCTTGAAGGAGCAATAAAACACAACATACAGGTATATATATATATATATATATATATATATATTTAGGAATATACGAATGGGAACATACACCTTGCGCGCTGGGGGAAAAAAGACTTGAAACCACGCACAGCCCTTAGCACGGACCGGGCGTTAGATTAATGGGCAGGGCGTGCGCACGCCTGACTCAGTGAGGGGCTGCGGGCATATTAATTTACAGCTACGGTCCGGCACAGTCAACCGCCGTTAGAATGATGAATGAGTGCTCTCACACACGCGCAAGTGGAAATGCGGCTACAGTGGACGCACACAAGTGCATAATGTAAGCAGGTTTCGGTCCCTCTCCGCGCGCCCACCGAAAGCCATACTAATTATTTCTCCATGGAGCAGCAGAGGGTGAGAGCGGGGTTAGAGAAGCACGAAATGGACATCGCGGCTTTCATCCAAGTGGCTACGGTGAACCTAAGAGTGTTTTACCGTAGGATCCACACTGGATGTTGAGATAGACGGCGAGAGACGTTGTTTGTCTCTTTCCCTCGCACAGCCGTAATAAGTGTGTTTTAATTGGGTACAGAGTAATGCACGACTTAGGAGCAGTGCCGGCTCAATACCTTATGGGGGCCCTACGCAAAATTGCATTCGGGGGCCCCTCTCCCATATCAGTTGGGGGCATCCTAGCCGCCGGAGGCTCACTAACGGGTCACTGGCTCTAAGCGACCGCTTACATCGCTTATGCCTGGAGCTGGGCCTGGTCAGGAGTCCCTGGTTACACGTAGTCCTCACCTGGGCTTGGCAACATCCAATCATAATTATCATAATTGTGATGTTAAACGTGAGCCAGATTCGGCCCATGAGTTCACTGAATGTTGTCGATTGTTGTCCTTCTCATGCATGTTGTATATAAATCAAGCTTCAGCTACAAATATTAGGTAATTGTTAGGCAACTCTCGGAGTAACCTGGGCGACATTCTGTAAGGTGCTGCTCCCTAATAATTAGGAGGCAGAGGATGCTCCGAGATGGGTTCCAATCAGACGCTAATGCTATTCCTGACTAATGGTATTCCCCTTTGATCTAATGAAGCCAAGCAGCAGAGAGATTATCAGAGGCACAATCACACTGCTCTCCGCTGACTCCGAATCACTGCCCATACCAATGCCAGCTAACTGAGGTTGAGTAAACCTCATTGAGATCCCATACATAAGCCTTACTGTTCCACTTGGTAGACACACTGAGTATTAACACGGTTACCGTTATCAAGGCGGCTCCCCAGATAACCTAAATCTACTACAATTGTTTGCTCCACATTTGTACCGTTGTGCAAGCCTGTAACTCGCTACGTTTCTGAAGAAGCCATCAAGGACCGATTTGGGTCGTGGCTCATTCAGGGGTTCCCATCAAAATGGCCGGGGACCAATATGACCTTGACAATCAAGCAATCCACCCCCTTACATCCACATATCCTTAAGGGCCGCTAGAAAAGACCTCGTCGGGCGAATGATTAATGAACATTTCGTTCCGTCTCTCAAGCCAACTGCTGTCCAGATGGGTCATTTGCAACGAGAATGTTCCGTTTCATGAACTTACCGGAACGGCCAACGATGGAGCCATTTACAGTATGAGAGTCAGTACTAAGCATGTACCCATAATGCATCTGATGCTTTGTCCAAGGAGAAACATTAGTGTAGGTTATAATAGGCAGGCACTGCCTACAGGATCCATCTTCTCATTCCTCAAGTGCTATTTAGGCCAGCTGCCCAGCAGAGGGGTCATTAAAATGCGGTTTCTCTAACCTTTATACTTTTTCATCAAATATCCATTTTCTACAGTGCACAACACCTACCAGTGGCTGTTCAAATCACCATCGCTCAACTGTGATTAGTTGACAGAGATGTATTGAGTTACACCAAGTTGTTTTGTGCAGATCCTTAAAGGGCAGTGAACTACAACTGATAAAGCAGGATACAATTGAACACTGTTTAGAAGCTGTGCGCAACAGTGCTGTACCACAACAATGTTCTATGAAAACAACAGCCACGGTATTAACTTTCAAACGCGTCTTTCTTTGTGTTTCATCA
This sequence comes from Novumbra hubbsi, assembly GCA_016801125.1. Taxonomy (NCBI): domain Eukaryota; kingdom Metazoa; phylum Chordata; class Actinopteri; order Esociformes; family Umbridae; genus Novumbra; species Novumbra hubbsi. The sequence goes on from JACXGK010000019.1 coordinate 133,874, forward strand.
TTTTCACGACCGGACAGAAGGAAACAGTGTGAGACGGGTATGTAGATGGAAACACATGAAGGGCACAGGCAGTAGGGTTGAGCTACAAAAGGGTTGGGGGTGGCAGGGGGCATGTGTTGTTGAGCGGGGAGCTTAGATTCTTAAGACAGACTCATCAGTTCGATATGGTCTTAATGTCACATCAGCATACCATGATCTGCGTGCCAACCTATTCCTCAAGGTAGCACACCACTTTGAACTCCTGAAGATCCCTCCCTTCAGGCTCCCATTGGAAAATGGAGTTTGCCTAATCTCGAATAGGGCGCCACTGAGACCGACTGTCTCAAATTTACAGCGGCATCTAATTCCTCTTTTTGTCGGCCTGAAGTAGAAGCCATTAGATCATTATGTATTCGTTCATTCACCGCTCCATGACAGGGGAGTGTAATCCAATCGTCACCCATCTCCACTCTACCACATACCTCTTCCCTCTCCTTCTGATTACATATGTTGGCGCACCTTCTCTGCTGATTACACCCGCGGCATCGGTAAATGTGTACTTAACTCATTTACCACGACCCGTTCTCCACTAGCCGCCGCGACTCTGTCTCTGTAATTACACAAGATTAGGGACTAATATCTAATTACGCCTTAATATGCTTTAATGCACTTTTAATGGCAGCTCTGTGTTGAAGTCAAATTCGGAGGCTGTCTTCTGGGAGCGCCGAGAGCAGCAGGATTGCTGGCAATCAAAGCTGGAGGCGGTCGGATGGGAAACATCGATTTTGAATTTGACTACGGCTCGACAACTCCGGCAGGGGCAGGCAAACAAAGACGGCACATCGAAGTAATTGAGAGAACTGAAAATGTAGAGCTGCTAGGCCCGGAGATGTAGAATATGCTGTACGGTGCTACAACATAAATGGGGGATGTTTAAGAGTTACCGTTGGATACGCTGCTGCGCATTGATTCTGAGGCTGACCAATGGGCCAAGACCAATAAAATTGAGTAGTATTGACATCCTACAAAAGAGGCGGAGGTTTTCTCTCACTGTTGAAATGCTATCTAATTATTCTTTCTGTGGATACATAACAAAGGATGTATTTTCAAACAAAACTCCTTTTCCTGAACAAGCCAAAAAAAAAAAAACACACAGAAGAGCATTTTGAAGTTCTAACGTAATGCCCTGACTCCAGCTAGTGTGTGCAAAGCATCAAATCAGCAGAGCTTCCTAGTTTAGTTGTAGACCCACTCTTCTGATTTTGTAGTTATGAAAATGAGCCATCAGACCCTAAAAGGTGCTCTATGCCGCATTTTCCATTTACAATATCAGATAATAAACCTTACATACCATCTGTTAAAAACCGGTGTCTGATAGTGTCAGGACTGACACCATCCCCAGTGCCATGATTGCAAGTAAAACTAGACAGCCGGGATGTTCGTAGGCGTGTACATTATTGAAGGTGTGTGAGGTGAAGGCCAATTACATGCTTTGTTTGCGTGTTTTTTTTTGTCCTGGTCCTCATTTCGGTTTTTGCCCACACACTCACACACCTGATTCAACTCAAGGCTTGATGGCTACCTTTCTATACTTGACCAGTAGTAGGTTACATCACCACATTTAGCTAGTTTGCTAGATAGTCAAGGAAAGATAGATTTAAGATACAAGATTGATTATGACAGGGAAATATTATACTACATAGATAGCCATTTGATGATCTTGTTGAATTTTTTTGTGAGTACAAATACCATTTCTTGCTGGGAAATAGTGTTACAACCTGGTGTTCTCTGCAAAATGTTAAGAAAAACATTTGTTGTTTGACCAAACAACTAATGCATCAGCAAATGTTCCTCGGGAGAAGCAATAACATTGCCTTTTAGCTAGATATAGCCTGGTGCAATTTGGTCAAAGTGTCCATATTTTTGTTCCACCTAGCGCTGGCTATGTTCGCTAGACAGCCATTCAACGAGGCCATTTTTTAATACCGTGTCCACTGAAAAACTTTTTCACAGATGATTCCTTGACATTGTAGAGGTCTCAGAAACTCCTTTAGCAAATATAATACAAACGCTGTTACAGGCGTAAAAAACATATTTCAACAGATACATTTTTTTGAGCTTTGCAATCCTCTGAAGAGACACAATCAACTGGCTTATCATGCTTGTGAACACAAATCTATAACTACCACCACCCCACACCTTGACATCCAGTACAGCAGAAATCAAGGTGAGTGAACGCAGCTGCACCTAATGAGATGGAATCCACTGCAAGTGTCAATTAGGGATGAGTTGCCAGATGTTTTTACACTGGTAATTAGTAAATGTGGGGTTGGAGAGACCTTAATTATGAGTGCAAAGGAGAACACAGAGGACCATATAGACGATGATATAAGATATAAAGATGTTACTGGTTGATTGGGCTGTCAGAAGAAGAAAAATAAAAAAATCCACATTCGGCAATAAAAGAGCTACTGAAGATTCTGACCAAGAAAATGCCCGAAATTTGGTTTTGCCAAGATCCACTGACTTTGCTAAAAACAAGACCAGTCGTGACAACAAAAGCTAATGGCCTAACTCTCTCATACCGTTGCTGAAACCTTAATACATACATGCATTCATCTCCTCTCGCCTAGACTATTGCAAATCTTCTTTCTGACATCAACTCTTCATCACTCCATAAGCTACATATGGTCCAAAACGTAACAGCTAGACCTCTCACCCACACCACGTCCTGGCAGCACATCACCACTGGCTCCCGTCCCTCAGGCCATTGATTATAAAATTCTTCTGTTCACCTATAAAGCCCTCCATCAGCTTGCTCCCCCCCACCTCTCTGATCTTATGCCCCAACACCAACCATCTCGCCACTCCGCTCTGCTACAGCCGGTCACCTCATCCCTCCCTGGTCCAAGCTACAGAGCTTTAGAGACAGGGCTTTCTCTAGGGCTGCTCCAAGGCTCTGAAACTCCACAATTAATCTGTGACCCTGAATCTGTTACCATCTTCATCCACCGCCTCAAGCCTCATCTGTTGAAACAAGTCTACCCCTAGCCCCAGCCCTTTCCTTTCGTCCAGTGTCATGTCTAAGTCTTTTTCATTCTGTTTCCTCTGAAATACTGGCTTGACTTGAACATTGGCTTGCACAAGATGAGCTTCATCCAGCCATTATAAATGAACTGCTTTTGCACACCCTCCCTCAAGTACAATTGGTTTTCTAAAGTTACTAACAAAAATGTCCGACTACTCCCATCCTACCCCGGACAGAACCCCATGTCAAATCTCTGGGCATCATCGGGATGAGAAATAATGCCTTAACAGTTTTTTTAGAGGTCATAAAGGTTATTGATTGCCCCGGCTAGGCTGATTAGACATTAGATGCACTGTGATTTTGTGATTTAAACAAACATCCTAGGATAACCCGTGATAAACAGGTTTTTTGTGTGGCTTAGAATAGGCTTCAACCAATCACAATTTCCCAAATATGTTGCAGAAACCAATATATTTGAATAGCGATGCATTAAAATGTTAGTTTTGCTCTGTATTCTGATAATACTGTATGACCAGTGGAAACTGAGAGTATTGTACAATATGTACAATAATGCAGTAGGTTTAGTGTATGATTGTTTATTCATGCAAATTCTCTACTTATTTTATACACCATTTTAATTTGGGAAAATTTATATCACAGGTCAGGTTTTTGGCTGCTAAAGGGGGAAAGTCCACCAAAGTTTCTGTTGAAGAGGATGTTTTCCTGCATGTTCAGCAACAACCTAAACTCGCCATGCAACTGGACCGGCTTGGGACAAAATATCTATTTAAACTGTATAATTTCAAGATCATTATTCAAAGTTTCTAAAGCTTAAAAACACTTAATGTACTCACATTTTCTGGATGTTTACTATTAAATATAGGATACCTTAATAAAGAGTTTCTCAAACCTCTCCTTGGGGACACCCAGCCATTATGTTCCAACTACCCTGAGCTACCACGCCCGATAAAACATATGTACCAATCAACAAATCCTTTGCTGTGCAAGTTTAGAGTTGCAGCTACAGGCTACTCCAAAGAGAGAATGTATGGATAGGAGCGTATGCTACATGTAAATTACATTATTTTGAAAATCTTTATTGTTTTTTGGCTTTTTATATGTATTGGATTAATTGTAACAGAGTTCTTGCACGTACATTTTTTTTTTTTTTAAAACAATATCTCCATATATATATTGTTTATTGAGATCATGTAGTACATAATTGTTAATGTGGAGGCATAAGCCAAAATATGAACAGTGGCTCAACGGTTGGCCGCTAGGATTATTTTTGGGCTACTGATGCCAGGGGACCACTACTGGCCCCTTAGCTCACATGCTAGCTGGGGAAGAATTGGAACGTTCATGTGTATTGGACAAATATTCACTGCAGTGATTGTGACTGACAATTTTCCTTAAAGTTTATAAAAGCATTTTCTTAACCAAATAACCAGCATTGGGCTAAGATCCAAAAATGTCATTGGAATTGGCACGTTTAGCTTTGTTATCCAATCATATCATGATTAAAGTGGCACTAGATTAACTTTTTCTCCGTAAATTGAAGATTAAACTAAAAAGGTAATGCTACAACATGTACAGTAAACGTGCCATGTTGCCATCAATCTGAAAGTATTCAGAGATTTGAAATCGTTTTGTATTCTTAGTTAGCTTGCCATTAGTTGGGTGTAGATGGCTTACTAAGCTAGCGAGTTGTATCCTTAAATATGATGGCAATACCTAGCTGGTGTTAGCTACATTTGGCTTCTCTATGGTCACCACCACACATTTTTAGTTTTGCAGAAACCTTCCGGTGTTGTTGTATGGCCTGCATGTTTCCTTTCTACCAGTCATCAACAACTCACATTTTACACACTGGGACAATCTGTTCCGTGGCATCAGCTCATTACACAATATTTAGGCAATCAATTATTTTCTGTTTCAGATTTGTAATTCCTCTAGAACAATTTGCAGACTTTATTTTTCACATGACACTTGCTATAGTGCCTTTTCCAGTTGACATGTCTGTGACATGTGTCGCACATCTTTGTCACGTGCATCATGTGCTCCGACATATCGTCCGTCTGTGTGAGATGCATGGCCCTGTCTCTTCACTCTAGTCATCAAGCCTCTGGCTCAAGCAGTATAGTCTCATGTAGCAATATTCTTAAAGTAGTCAAGACCCTAAATAAAATGTCTATGCGCATGATGATATTTTCATCTGAGTACCTGATTCAAAATGTAGTTTTCCATTAATACATGATATGGTTAATTTGTTTGTTACCTTCTCTGGACACAGAATCAATTTGCAATGAGAAGAGTGTGCCTATACTGAAGCATATTCCCCCTCGCATTTCCCATACAAGATCTCCTCAGCAAACGTACCCACTCAACCTGGGAATTGAAGTAACCAAGAACAGTACTCATTAATAACTTTTGGTGCCTTGAAATAGCGGAACTAGGTATAAACATTTTATAAAATTGATGTGGCAAGGTATGAATTACTAATCAAATATCACAAAAAAAACGTATATTTTGAAAGAATATGAACCATGACCAATGACAGACATTACATTCAGTTGTGTTTAGTTCTGGGCTATGATACTGGGAGTGTTTAATCTATAGAGTTCTGCTTCACAAAGGGCCTAATTGCTTCTCGCAGGGTGTTTAGCAAATTATTGTGCTGAAGGGAGATTTTATCAGTCAAATCATTATGGACTTCTCATGGTTGAAGCATGTTATTTGTGCAAGGTGATGAGAAAGCACATCTCAATATTGTCAACCATCCTTAAAGAAAGTGACCTTAAAGTACTTTCCTGTCTTTAGTTTGCCCAGGTCCCTCGAAATCTCTTCAAGCCATCTCTCAGGATTAAATTACCATTTGGACAACAGAAAACATATTTCTAATCTTAAATCGTTTAATTAATTTAATTTACAAGTACTTTCATCCAAGATAAATAGCTTGTATAGTTCTCTTAGAGTACTGTAATGTACTACCCATATATCTTAAAGTAGTTTCAGTGGAATTAATAGTAAATTATAATTTGGGACCTTTTTTAGAGCACCAAATAGTTGTTTACTACAAAAAAATGTATCCAGATAACCTAATGGAAAGAGACGCATATGTACAGTGTTTCTATTGAACTTGTTAGTTTGTTGGGAACATACACTACATGCATCATGATTTGTTCGCTCTTGTTGCTTCTAATGAAGTGGAGAAAAAGATCTGCATGATATTTCTAAGAAATTGATTGGGATGCAAATTGCATTGTGCCCGATTGGAATGGCCTGGCCTATTTTAATTGGATTCTGTAATTAATGCTGGATGGGATGACGAGGGGTGTTACTAGCGTATTTTGCGCATATCGTTACTGCTAATTGGGCCACTGTTTAACCCCTTATCCACTCGTCTGATCCTGAGACATCAACATCTCACAACTGCAGAACATTACGCTAATTCTGAGACAACATCAGAGTTTCTGTTTGTTTAATTCTCAGCGTGCTAATGAGAAAAATAATAATTTACAGACAATGCGCTAAGATTATCTATTATCTAAGATTGAATTCAGCCAAACAGACTACATATACAATTAAATTGGCCTTTTCCTAATCTTGTTTGATGTTTTCCCATACACATAAACTTTGGTGTGTAACTCCCATGTAAAGGCACATCTGACCATTTCAAAGTCCATCAATAATAGCTACACAAGTTTGGGATAATGTCAGCGATTACGTTGATTAAATAGTCGTTTAAAGCTTGAGGTGTTTCTTTACATTTGTTGTTTGTAAAAATGTTTGGCGAGTTACTCGTAAGTGGGCAGCAAACTGCTGGTAGTCACTTATAGCTTAACCTATTGCAAACACCCGCTCTGTTTGAAGACTTCTCTTTATTCTTTTGTGGTACGTTCTTGTTAACGACATGGGATGAGCGGGAGCCTTAATGCAGGTGGGTTAGCGCCTACAAGTGTTAATAGAAACAAGCACGTATCCACCACTTAATGAACCACTGTGCAGTGCGCTCCAGCTGGGAGCTCGACTTCAATGACCTCACAGCCTAAGTGCACCATGGGTGAAGTGCCCTACCTTGCCAGTCACGGCAGGCCGCAGGGGGGCGTCGGCATGTTGCAAGTAATGTAATCAGTCATGCGCGAATGGTTGAGTGTGTGTGTGTGTGTGTGTGTGTGGGAGGGGGGGCAATTAGCTGTCGATGACTGGCCACCATGCACCAGTGGATCGTTATCTGGTGGGCAGGTATGACCTTGGAGGGGCTCGTTAGTGGGAAGATTGACATGGGGACAGGGGCTGTGGTTACGCTGGCAGGCGGATTTGAGCACCTGTGATGTCATGCTGCTTGAAGGAGTCACTGTAGATCTGGTGCTGGTTGGGACAGTGCTTCTTCAGCCACTTGCACACATCCTGCTGGGTCCACAGGGCCACCGGCTTGGAGAGCTTCACGTTCCCTGGCTGCATGAGGGGGAAAGAAAGGGCAGGTGACTTAAAGGGGGAAAAGATAATGGCACGCGAAGTACATGCGCTAAACCATGGAACTTCAACCCTGTTTCTAAAGAGCCCTCTCTAAACCAACCAATCAGATTTGGCTTAACAACCAGCTAATTACAAAAAATGGGTTTGCACAATTTGGGCTGGAGCAAAAACTTACTGGACGGTCTCTCTACAGGAACAGGGTAGCCCTTCGGTAAGAGGGTTAAGGGGAACGTGCACAGGACAGCAGCTCTGCGGGAACATGGTTAGAAAACCACGCACTACACTGTAACAACTATGGAATAGAGTTTCCCCTAACCCCGTTTTGATCCGCAGAGTTTCCCCTAACCCCATTATGTGTGACCCCACCGTTTATAAGCATGCAATATATTAATTGTCAGGGGCCTACTTTGTATATTGGAGCAGTTTTGATACTCACTTAATCTAAAGGAAGAGAGGATAAAAAGGTTAGGTTGGGTAGTTCAGGAGAACACAATTGCCCCCTGTATGCATTGCAAAATGGCAAATTCACTTCATATGCGAGACCCCGGTTCAATTCCAGCTTGCGGATTAGCCCAAGGTTGCCATGGAGGCATTGCAATAGGCCAGCCCAACCCAGGTTAGGAGTGTCGATAATTGAATATTACCTCCAACTGTAAGGTCAATCAAAGTGGATTGTTGACTAAAGTTTTTTTTGTCCTAGGGGATTCTAGTCTATATTAACTGTTGCTGCGATAATGGAGGGCCGAATTTGACTTGAGGAAATTGTGGAGAAAATCTTGGTAATAAATATTTTGAGAGGTTCTTTGTCAGTCTTTTTTACTGCTTGGTCATGTCTACTGTTCAAAGGGGCTCTGAACAAAACAGTCTCCCCAAACGGTTACAATTTAAAAATGTGTAAAAAGAAAACCGAAACTGCTTTTCTTGTTACCACATTCACGCAGCCTTGCAGTTTCCAATTTTACGTAGATATTTCATTTGGGATGTGAATAAAAATATCTAGACCAGCTGTCTGGAATCACAACCACTCGATCCTGTAGAGAGAAGAAATGAGCCAAACCACAGGGTTTCACACAGAGGGTTAACTCGTTTTGTTGCCGTCGCAATCAAGCTGCTATGTGCACTCCCGCATTCATAGCTAGGCCAAGGGTTAGAAATGACACAGCCATGCATTAGCATCGATAGCTACACCGGCATTGTCGATATATGGTATTGAGAGGATATGCATTGTAAACAATCAGTACTAATGGAATCGAGGCGAAGTACTATTTATCAGCCAAAAGGGGGACATATTGTAGATAATTGGAAAGACAAGTTGATACAGTAGTTGTTTCCCATTCCCTCAGGCATTCAGTCTACTTCCTGCAGAACAAACTGCCATAGTAGCATAGTAAGTACTTCCTCCATTTGATTAAGGGCTTACTAAAACTAAACACAGAGACAGGGTTTAAATTTCACAAGCGCTCTCCAACTAGCCAGCAGCTCTCTGGTCGATCGTAGCGTGCGACAGCCTACAAACACAACATACCTTCACACCCAAAACATCCCTCCTATAGAGAAAGACAGAGATGGAGAGAGAGAGGGAGAGATTTTAAAAAGATAGGGGCTTGGCGCAAGGAGACTAAGGAGAACTGGCGAATGGTGCGACTGCTTTGGCAGGCCACTGAGGCACTGAACCTGGGTAGGAGACTGGAGACCCCAGCTAAGAGGAGGATGGCTTCGCCAACAACACACACACAAACAAAACACGACAACACATTAACCATTAAATACACCTCTGCTCGACACTAATTAACTCTGACTAGCAGCCTGGGGCGTACGGCACAGTATGGGGGGAGCGAGGGAGGAATGGACCGGAAATTGGAGGATGTATGCTTGGGGAGGGGCTGAGAGAAAGAGGGAAGGAGAAGGGGGAATTGGTGATAGACAAATAAAAAGGCGGGATACAGATTGAGAGTAACCTGGCTAAGCTTGCTTTACTCCTCCAGGGTGTACCAGTGGGGTTTGAGAGGGTACTGCAACAGTCCTTAGTCAATAGCCATTCATGTACAACTGCAATGTAGACCAGAAATTCTAAACTCCTGGCCAATTAGAGATTTGAGTGACAACGCTGGTGTGAAGGCGGGAGAAAACTCGTATTTGTAAGTGAGAATGACTGTGCACACGCTCGCGCACAGACACATTGTCAATCCGTCCCTGGCATAATTAAACACACAATGTTCAGTTCTGGAATTTCTCGGGATGTTACCTTAGCAACGGAGAAAAGAGAAATTAAACGCACGGTTCTACAAATACAAGAAACTACGAGTCCACAAAGCCAAGAAAATGTAACCTATACCTATGGCAAATACACTTCTAACGAGATGTAATTGCTCAAGGTTACTTATAATTTACAATCCCACCAGTCACCAGTAAATTACTAAACTCATTATTGACATTATTTCTTAGTTCAACAACGCTTACAAGAATGGAAAACCATTTCCATTCACCCACTGCTGGCGAACTTGACATCGCTCCACCAACGTGCAGTCTAGTAAGAAGGCTATTGCATTTTCAGCATTCACAGGCATTCAACACCATCTAGCGACCAAATGACCACAGTGCATCATCACATCGGTGGTAGGCTGCGATGTTTCCTCAATGTTGAGAGGGAACATTCATTAGCATCTCAATGACTCGGTGAGTGGGTATTTGAGACATCGAGACGTGGTGTCGTTGTCTCTCAATCTCCTCCACAGCTCAGTTAATTAACTAATCCAGCATTGTGGCGGCTGTTGCCGAGGCCCGCGTTTCTGTCTCTATGTCTATTCCCGTATCTCTCTCTCAGAGCTGAAAGGCAAAGAACATTTGCTAATTATTCAGTTGCGCGGATAAGGCAAGCAGTCTCTTTACGTGAATGGTAGGCCGAGCTAGAAGGGAGAAATAACACTGTGTTGCTGAATCACTCATTAACCGTTTTAAAGACGCCTCCGGGTTGAAATTGGATTTACAAGCATTGTGGCAACGATGTCATAATTTAGCCACATCAAAGAAAAACATATCAAACGTTGGGTTTTAATTCACTGACCTTGGGAGTCCGTATGGATATATTACACAACAGAGTAATAGTATTTGGAGGTCGTGTGTATGAGAGAGCGTGCTATTGCTTTGGAGCATGATATCGGCTAGTGTTTTTTTAATACATTATATATGTTTAATCCTATGACTATGTTTAGTTCATTGTGACATTTGCTTCAATTTGAGCAATTATTATTGTTACATTCAAAAATCAGTGCATTGACTTGCTGGCAGACTATCCTTAGTGAGGATGTCAGGAACGAAAATCTAAAATTATCATTGAAGCTTCAGGCATTCCCCATTTCTGATTGGGCAATTAACCCATATCTTTATTTAAAGAGTTAGGCACGTATATAGGCAAATATGGTTTCAGCATTGCCATGCAGTTACAAAAATAGAAGAGTGAAGGAAGATGCAGGTTGTGGAAAAAGCATTTCTGCAGCATCATAAAACTCATTGGCAAATCAAGAAAAGAATCATTGTAATTCCAATAATTTGACCAGAGAAAAAAGACTGTAGCTAAATGGCTAAAATCATTGTGAGAAGAACATAGATCTTCAATCAAGGCAGGTGACAGAGTGGTCTATGACTGTGGTAATTCTTAATCTTTTTTATTTGGGATCCTCAGGCTGCTATTTAAAAGAAAATGAATCAACAGATTCTCTTGGTTGGTGATACTGGAGGACTGGTAGACTGCCTGGCGGTTAAATGTTGGTCAGTGGTTTAATGCCTTAAAGATTTCCTTCCCACTATACACATATCAAAACCATACATGAACCAGTGATCCGCTTTCAATGAGCAGAAAACAAATCTGGTTGCTTACAAGAGCTCCTGCCACAATGTCTGACAAAACATACAACTGTTATAGCGTCATTATGGGGAAATCAAATCATACTACACAGGCAATTGTGTTCCCTGGATGTGGCAGGGCTTGCAAACGATCATAGACTAAAAGAGAAACCTAGCTAAAGAGCTGTCCAGTAACATAAGCCTATCATATGCACTAAATGCATTATATTCTCACTTTGATGCAAGAAACACCAAACCATGATTTAGGAGAACTGCTGTTCTATGTGATCTCAGGTCTACACTTGCAAGGCTGCAGTCCCTGACGGAATAGAAAGATGAGCATTCTTCACAGACATCGCCAACCTCTTCCCAAACATGTCTGCAATACCAACTAGCTTTAAGCAGACCATCATAGTCTCTCTGCACAGGAATGCAAAGCCACCTGCCTTATGACTACCATCCAGTTGTACTCATATCTGTAGCCTGGCTTTTAATGGCTTGCATCCAATCCTTCCAGACAGTCCAAATCATAACATTGCAATTTGAATACTGTCCCAACATATCCACAGAAGACCGAAATCTTCCATCCGTCTTCCATCACCTGGACAGGAGGAATATCTGTATGAGAATGCTGTCCTCAGAGTTCATCATCATAATACTGTCTAAGCATCAAGTTTGCTAAAAGCACAACAGCGACAGGCCTGATTGCTGATGAGGATAAGGCAGCATGTATGTAGAGAAAGTAAAAGAACTAGCAATAAGTAGCAGTTTGACAGTCTCGCTTTTTCCACTGCCCCCGACTACCCCAAGCGGGATGTGACCCGGCGATTCTGTGAACGCACCGACAACGGTCGCCCCCAGCAGTCGTCCCCAACGGTCACCGCCAACGGTCGTCCCCAACGGTCACCGCCAACGGTCACCGCCAACGGTCACCGCCAACAGTCACCGCCAACAGCCACCCCCAACAGTCACCGCCAACAGCCACCGCCAACAGCCACCCCCAACAGTCACCGCCAACAGCCACCGCCAACAGTCACCCCCAACAGTCACCCCCAACAGTCACCCCCAATGTATCGCCGCCATCGGCCCAACAAAAGCAATAGCCATTGCGAACGATTTCAAGGTCTCTGAACGGAGTGCGAATGATGAAGAGAACAGGGTAGTGCTTCAGGTTTCCTGGTGTCCACACAAACAACACACTGGCATGGTCCAAGATCACACCTAAGAGCCCCTTTGTCCTCAGGAGGCTAAACAGATTGTTATGGGCCCTCAGATGCTCAAACATGGCTGCGGATGAGCACCTTGACCGGCTGCAGGACGCCAAAACATGTCTGCATGTCAATCGTTCTACAAATCAGAGTACCTAAGCACACAGGGAAATCCACAACAAAGCCATCGTTAATCAAGCAGTCTTTTTTTGCTTTGAAAAAACTTTTAAAGGGTGGCAGTCAATTTGGAGGTGAATGTTAATGTCACGTCCATAGTGCGAGGCGAAACCAATTGCAGTCATTCTGAAATGAAAGGTGAATTTAATCCAGAAACACAAAACAAACACTTACACGAACTGTAAACGTAAAGTAAAGGTGCTGTATGAACACAGCAAACGGAACTAAACAACTTACAAATAAACGTGCAGAGTATCCACAGTGGATTGGATTGGATTGGATTGGATTGGATTGGATTGGATTGGACAGACCGTGAACGGTGAGTCTACAAACAAACAATAAACCACACCCGAGTGTGGAAAAATCCTAACTAAATAGGCTCCCCAATCAGAGACAACTGATCACAGCTGCTCTGACTGGGGAGCCCACAGTGCCACAGATGGCTAGAGGCATCTCTGTGTGTCATGTCCTGACCGTGAGCCCTAAATCATAGAGAAGGCTAGGGCCCCCAGCCAGGACATGACAGTTAATAAACGTGTTTTGTTGCTAGCCTCATGCTCTGCACATTCTTACAGTTGACATTGCTTGGACACAGAGTTGCTCTACAGGCTGAAATGTATCTTACGTGCCCAGCACTGGCATTTTATTTTTTTGACCCATACTTTCAAAAGAACCATCAACTCGGGGGTACAGTATGCATAACAGGGTCTGAGCAGTTTGTCTCACTTTAATTTGGGCTGAGTATTGCGAAAACAACGTCTTTGTGCTATTGCTTCGGAATATGTGAACAGTTGATGCCCTATAAATATGTACTGCCTACAGATTCTTTTGTGCCACCTACATATTTGTATTATTTTTTTTTAATCAATTTGCGATAATGGCCCTCGACTCATCAGAGCAACTCCACAGCGGGTGCAGGATAGTTGAAGATCAAGATCCTTTCCAACCTCCTGCCCATCCACCCGAGACTGCGCTGTGCCAGTTTGCGTCGCACCATGCTAGACACCCGGGTATTGTCAGTATGTTGACACCAAGATTTGAACACGGGTTGCAATGACGCAGCTGCAAGGCCTTTTGTGCAGCGCTGAACTTTTTTTTCTCTTCTTTCTCTCTTAAAAAGTAATCTGCTCCTTGATTTCTCTCTCCTACACTTATACTGTAGGAACAAAGAAGGACCGTACCCCCGGTGGGACAATGAAAGTTGTGTGTTGTTAGTTGTTTGTCTTCAGTTCAAAAGCATAGCTAAGCAGGGTTTCTCAGAGGACGTAGTCTGGTTGAAAGCAGTCCCAGATAGTCAGATTGACGGGTGATATTCTGTGTCATGTTCATCCTCATCTCCCTTCCAAAACAAAGTTGAAAAGAGGCAGACATGTCATAGTGTTGTCTCAACAAGACGTTATTTCTGGAGGAAAAAACTAGCAATTACACATTGGCAACGAGCTTCAATCCGAAAAAAGTTTTTCTGAAGAAACCTTTAATAAGTGCTGTCGAGAGAGTACACGTATTACAAATAAATGCATTTAGTTAAGACGATGACTATTCTATGGATGTTTGCATATAAAAACATTATTGTCTGTCGACACTGACACCTTCTGTTTAAATCACCTCTTATAATACATTTTGTTACCCTAGGTCATATCTTAGGGCAGTATGCAATTGTAAAGACAGGTTTAATTTAAGGTGAACAGTCCTTTTTTATCAAATACATAACTGCACAAATGTTTTACCTTTTATAAGAATAGATGTTTTTTTTACCTCAGGGAAGTAACATGCTGTTGGTATTGTAGCAAACAGGAGGGCAGAGAAGCAAAACCTGGTCTTTAGCCTGAAAGGCTAACACCAAAGGCATCATGCAAATAGGATTAACCCACTTGGTGGGAATTGTATCATGGAGTGATGATTGTATAAACATGTAGTGAGGATTTTGACAATATAATGACTTTGGAATTACTGTCACAAGGACGAGGTTTTGAGTCAGAGACAGCTTATTGGTGTCAGTTTGGACAGCACCATTGAAATTTCCAGTGTCATCCACAGTAGATTTTACAGAAACATACTGTGTAGTATAAAAGTATATGAGTTGCAGCACATAAGGAAATTAATCAACTGAAAGTACGTAATTAAGCCCTAATCTATGGATTTTAAATGACTAAGATTACAGATATGAATCTCTAGCACACAGACACCCTGAAGAAAAAGAATGATAGTGTGGATAAGCCAATAGGCTTTATGATGTTGCAGCAATTGGTTCTGCTCAACCTGCCTCTTCCTTTACCGCTTAAAAACAACACGGTGCTGATGAGCTTAATGTTGCTTGCGGCTGACAAGACTTTTCTTTATATAAATGTAATTTATTTTAGCTAATTTACCGCTACATGATCAAAATAATATACATAATACACTGCTCAAAAAATAAGGGAACACTTAAATCACACATCAGGTCTTGATAAACCAAATATGTTAAAGTTCTAAATCTTTACTGGACATTGTTTAATTCGTAATTCAAAATTAGTTAACAATGGTCAATGGAAACCAAGTCACCAACTGATTGAGGGCTGAAAATCACAATTAAAATCACTGGCTGTTCCAACTTTCACCTCGGCAACTCATAATGTGACTCAGTAGTGTATATGGACCACACGTACCAGTATGCACTCTCAACAACATCTGGGCATGTTGTTGAGAGAAGAACAATTAAAAAATCTCAATACAGAGGAGAGATACCATGTTTACAGTAAATTACTAATATGGAAAACCAATTACTGGTAATATCAGGGAAACTTCCAGGGGAGTTTGGATGAGAATGACATGGCACATCCAGCATGTGTTTCAGCATCATGATAAATCCAACTTGAATAACATCCATAAATCAAAACCAACACAAAAAATACTGATAGGCCCAGTAAAGACACTAAAATAGTGACTAAATGCAGGTTACCGACTAGCATTAAATGCATTATTGTCAGATCTTCGCACATAATTAAATACACAAAAATTGGGGTGGAACTATAAATTTGGGTTGTCAATACCTTGACACTGCCTCGGTTTGGTTTAGACAGGAAAAGGTAGTTAGATATTTTCATATTGAAATCATAACTGGCACCAAGACCAGTAGGATAGACAGTAAGTTGGCAGTCTGCATTAACAGTGTTAAAGCAAGCTTCCAGCTTAGCATGTGGAGAGAGAAGAATTACGCTGTGAGGCTCCTGTGCATTAGCTAGT
>JACXGK010000019.1:149909-259737 GCA_016801125.1 Novumbra hubbsi
CTGCTATTAAGGGGCTCTGGCACCTGCTATTAAGGGGCTCTGGCACCTGCTAGTAAGGGCCTCTGGCACCTGCTAGTAAGGGGCTCTGGCACCTGCTAGTAAGGGGCTCTGGCACCTGCTATTAAGGGGCTCTGGCACCTGCTATTAAGGGGCTCTGGCACCTGCGATTAAGGGGCTCTGGCACCTGCGATTAAGGGGCTCTGGCACCTGCGATTAAGGGGCTCTGGCACCTGCGATTAAGGGGCTCTGGCACCTGCGATTAAGGGGCTCTGGCCCCTTACTCTTCTGCTCTGGATGGTATCCGAGCCTCTGCCGAGGACCTGGTCCGCCATATGGACGCCTTCGAACACAACCTGAATGGCTACAGCAAACGCTTACAGTCCCTGGATGTATTGGTTGCCCAACTTAAATCTAAGAATCAAAAACTGGCGGGCAAGACTGGCAACCTGGATTTTGGGTTCCACTCTTGTTCCTGCTCGAAACTAGACAGGGCTCATAGCGTCGGCTCTCCCTAAAGGCAACAATATTAGGCACAGGGTGTGTATCATTAGGTTCCATCTTTTCCAGGACAAGGAGTGGATATTTAAAAGGCACAAATCGAGAACAATTACACTTCAGCGGTCGCAAGGTGTTTATTTTTCCTGACCTCACGTCTGCTGACGCTAGGAGAAGAGCTGCATTTCTTTATGTAAAATGCAGCCTATACAAGAAGACGTGACCCGCTCTGCCGCTGTAGCGTATAACATATGACATTGACGGCCGCTGCTATGTGCTGCTGCGCTTGTCATTATATTGTTATGAAGCTACCTGTGTGGTAGGATCTTTTTTCATTTTTCACTGTAGTACCGCACAGCAATAGTGCTAGGCTTCTGCTTGCTATTTTTGTCTGTTTGTTTAACAGTTCTTCTTTATCATGGGTATAATGTGGCTTTACTTATCACCCAGTTATTCTTTTGTGACACGTTTGCGGGCTGTATCGAACCTACAGCTGTGGCCAAAGGTTTTGAGAATGACACAAAAATGTATTTTTGAAGTCTGAAGACTTTAGAAGATGGCCTGTCAAGAAGGGCAGCAATGAAGC
The DNA here is from genome assembly GCA_016801125.1 of Novumbra hubbsi. Classification (NCBI taxonomy): domain Eukaryota; kingdom Metazoa; phylum Chordata; class Actinopteri; order Esociformes; family Umbridae; genus Novumbra; species Novumbra hubbsi. The sequence continues at coordinate 150,991 of JACXGK010000019.1, forward strand.
TACCTCCCTCCAGGAAAATGAAAAAATCTGGGACAGACTAATATTCTACAAAAGGTACAGGGATTGGACTGCTGATGAAAACTCTAGGTTTAGTCTGGTCTTCCATTCCCACTTTAACTCCAAGGCCAGAGGAGTTGCAATTATGATTTGGCCATAGAATCCCTTTCTCAGTTACTAATGTATCCTCTGACAGTAATGGACGTTATTCAGTCGTAACAGGCACAGTCTTGCATACACCGGTAGTTTTGGTCAATGTATACACACCTAACTTTGGTGTTGAATTTGCCAAAAGGTTGTTGGGGAAAATCCCTTTTTCAAACACCCATCTGATAATATTTGTTGGGAATCTGAATTGTGAAATGACACCCATTGTAATATCTGACCATGGTCCCCTGGCCCTTGACATTCTTTTTGGAACAAGTTTGTTCTCCTCCCAGTTGGAGGTTTAACTCTTCCATCTGCAGCCCTACTGTGACCTCATTTCCACTTCCACTGATAATGTCTTTTTTTTTTTTTATCAGACTGAATCTACTTCACACTCTCCTATGGGGATACGAGGCATAATTATTACCTATACCTCTCTGGTGAACAAAGCTTTCAAAGCCAAGAAACGTTCTGAAGCCATCCTTAAACTAGATCACCAATACCCCCTGATGCCATCTCCAGAGCTGTGTAAGTGAGACTCGCAGTCCGATTATGCACATGGTGAAAGTGAAGGACGTCTGCTGACACACCAATTGAAATGCAGGGCTGCTTCATGTCTGATTCCCCAAATTAATGACCCTCCTTGCTTAATTTCAGACCCTAATGGGATCCACAACACCTTTAAGTCTTTCTATTCCTCCCTATAAGTGTCAGAGTTCCCATACCAGAAACCCTGACCTTGATTCCCCTCTCAGCTCTGTAGAGGTTGTGCAGTCTATCAAGTCCACGCAGAGTAGAAAAGCTCCAGGGCCCGATGGGTTTCCTGTTGAGTTCTTTAAGAAATTTCACACCAAGTTAGCACCCTTGCAATTGTCTATCTTCAATGAGTCAGTGGAACGTGGCTCGTTGCCTCAGACTCTTACAACTCTTTTTCTTAAGAAGGGAAAATATCCTACATCCTACTTATCTTTCAGGCTCCTGAGCCTCCTAATGTCGATGTGAAGGTGCTGGCTAAAGTGGTGGGGGTCCTGCCTGAATTCATCTCAGGGGAACAGACTGGCTTTATTAAAGGTATATTAAGGTGTATTATTAATTCTGTCCCATTGTTTTATCAAAGTCCTTTTTCAAGTCAATAAATTAGGCTGTTATCCTATTTATCTGGGGAGGTAAGGTACCGGAGTCAGTCGTTCTTTACTTCAAAAGTGCAAATTTAGTGGAGGGCTGGCACTACCGCACTTTTCTACTACTACTTGGCTGCCAATTGTCAGAAACCACATCTTCCCCAGGGTATTACGGCATTTCCAGACCTGCATGACAATGGACTCTTTTCTGGTTTACCCACTCTTAATACTGTCTATCCCCCTCTCACGTTTTTCTGTTACCTGCAAGTCAGGCATTGTGTATCCTCACAGTTTTCTGGCTTCCCCACCGAACCCCCAGGCCGACCCTGGGATAGTATATTGTCTTTGCTACCTCGACCTTTTAGGTCCATTTGTTCATTCTGTCAGTGGACAACCACCACACTAACAAAGCAAACTCTTCCTGGGAGTGGGAGTTGGGATGGGACTCACACAGGAATGGTGGGATGAGGCGATGGACCGGGTATGCTCCACTACATCTTGTGCTTGTGGCCTTATACAATTTAGGGTTGTGCGTAGAGCTTTTTTTATCCGAGTCGAGGCTAGCTGAAATCCATCCGAATGTGAATGATGTGACAGATGTGACCTTAATAATATGATCCCTCTGTGACCTGCCCTTAAGAACTATTGGGAATCCATTTTCAAATTTTATAAGAAGTGCTAAACGTTAACCTGCAACCATGCCCTAGTATAGCTGTTTTTCCGGAGGACCTGACATCATTAGCCCCCAGCCAAGCACACATTGTGGCTTTTACCTCCCTACTGGCTCAACGCAGAATTGTCCTGAACTGGAAATCTGTTCACACTCCTACTATTTCTTAATGGCTACAGTGGGGAGAACAAGTATTTGATACACTTGTTGGATACAGGTGTCTTTTCTACAGGTAACGAGTTCAAACAGGTGCAGTTAATACAAGTAATGTAATCTGGTTCTCTTCACTGTATGTGATGTTTTTATTGATGGAAAACTACGTAGTCCCTCAATAGCTAAGTGCTGTTTTAGCATCCTTTTATTGAATATTTTCATATGTTAATGAGACCCCTACCCCCAATATTGTGCTTTATTGTTTGTGTTTATTTTTATTATTATTATCATCATCATCTTTTTTTTTTTTTTGATGTCATATTACAGTCCTGGTTCTATGTCTGTGTATCTTATGAAAAGAAAAAAGGTAGCTTAATGTAGAGAAAGAATCATTACATTCCCTGGCAACAGCTCTGGCGGACATCCCTCCAGTCAGCATGTCAATTGCACACTCCCTTAAAGGCTGAGGCATTATGCAAAATGTACATTTTGTCAAGTGGCTTTTATTTCACCAAGCACAACGTACACCTGAGTAATGACCACACTCTTTAATAAGCTTCTTGATTTGCCACACCTGCCAGTGGATGGATTATTTTGGAAAGGAGAATTACTTACTAACAGAAATGTAAACAGATGCTTGCCAAACGTTTAAGATTAATGATCTTTTTGTGCATATGGACAATTTCTGGGATTTATTTTATTAATTCAGCTCATGTAACCTGACATGTGTTGCGTATAAATAATTGTTCAGCGTAATAAACTGTAGCACATTGTTTAAACTATTAAGATATTAGTTGATATGATACGACTGGTGTGTTCTGAAGGCCAGATTGAGAAATGCTGCACGAATGTGAACGACATCACCCAGTTCTTACCCGTGAGAGTTCTGACTCCGAGACGGAGCGCTGGGGTGGCGAACGGTGCTGGTACCCAGGGCTCACATCCTGAAAGGTGGGACTGTCATCATTCAGCATGGTGCCCTGGCCTAGGGGCTCTTCCTCCAGGTGAGAGGTCACATTGTCTGGGCACATCTGGTGGTCGACTCCATTCTGGCTCAGATTGCAGTGGACAGCTGTGAAGGGATGTAAATAATGTTTGATAAACAGGATATCAATTTAAACAGCTTGGATGTGTGTCTATGTACCAACCAACTTGATTTACCTACCAGTTGCAAAAGTACCAGTGTTTTATAATTTCTTTGTGCATGTTGTACTATTATTTCATCACTAGAGGGCGATATATAACATATTTTGGAGCTTGTAAAAAACACTCTTCACTTAATTCTAAGTGAATTCCAAAACAATGACATTTTAACCATGATCGTTTATTTAACAAAAGATTCACAAAGGAGCCATTTCCTACTGAGAGAAAGTTTTTCCCACTCCTCCATGCATAAGTTTTTCAGTTGTGTGATGATTTGAAGGGAGTCTTGCATGCAGTTTCCCAAAGCATTTTAATTGGATTCAGATCCAGGCTTTGACCATTCCAGAACTCTCCATTTCTTTATTTTGAGCAAACAAGTGTCCTTCTTTTTCCATCACAACTTACATGAAATGAGTTTGAATATGGAATATAGATAAAGTGAATAGTAACTAGAGAAGCTACAATTTCTGTGGAAATTGTAAAGTGTGGTTGTAGTGGCACCAGCTGTATTCAGTGTCTGGCTGTGTACTGGCAGTAAGTTAACACAGACACTTTCCCTGTACTTAGTTGGCCATCTCCCAAATAATCTGATATGTCCCATTAGACAGCTAGCTACCTATCAACCTACCTACCTTTCTCCCGCATAAAAAAGACTGAATAGCTGTCAAAAAGCTAGCAAAATAATGTCAGCCTTACCTTTGACGAAGTAAGTCCCATGGTCGAAGTCAGTGCCATTTCATTATCACTGTATACGCAGTACTGTAGCTAGCTAGCAATACCTGCAAACTTCCAAACCGGCAGCCATATGCATGGCCTTATTCTGGAAAGTTTGACAGATGTAAGTTGCTATGTAATCAGCATGAATCCACAGGGTATGGCATGGCAGTGCAACTTTGAAGGACAGCCTTCCTTCTTCCAGATCCCTTTTACACAGTACACATTTCTAATTTTACCGCCACCAAAGCACCCCCAGACCATCACATTGCTTCCATCATGCTTGAAAGATGGCATCAAGCACTCTTTCTGCATCATTTGGCCTGCGTTTCACAAATGTTATTCATTTTGAACCAAACACCTCAATCTTTGTATTGGCCGATATGAGATATTACATTTTCTTTGAAACTCTGCCTAGAAAGCCAGCATCCCGGAATCACCTTTTGACTGTTGACATTGAGACAGTTGAGGACCTGTGTAGTGTCAGTTTCTCAATGTATTTTTCTTACTGTCTAGTTGTGCAACAGGGCCTCCTACTCCTTTTTCTATTTTCTGGTTAGAGCCAGTTTGCACTGTTCTGTGACGGGAACTGTACACAACATTGCATAAGATCTTCTGTGCTTTGGTTATTTCTCTATGGAACAACCTTAAAATCTTAGAACAAGAATAGATAGACACGTTTTAAAAGAATGTTCTTTGTTTCTGGCATGTTAAATAAAAACATCTGCCGTTTCCAACATCTACACTGTTTTTCTGATCAATTTGCTGGAATTTTATTATACAAATGTGTGCTTTTCTTTGGGTGAGCAAGAACATTTCTATGTAAGTGTCCCCGGACATTTTATTGGTAGTGTAATGACAGTAAAGCACGCTAAAGATATGAAGGCATTTTTCATTTTCAATCAACTACGTTAAGGTCTAACATAATAGCAATATGTTAAGGAGCAACGGAATAGCGAGTCAAAAATCCCAAATAAAAGAATGATAATGAAACAAAATGAGGTCTAAGATTAGAACTGTTATCCTGCCTGGTATCTCTATACACACCCCAAAAAGCAGCTCAACTCATTCAATCTAAGCTCTAGTCAAACCTGCTTTATTTATGGGTACACAAACTACATTAGTTGAATAATAAATTCTGATGAGTTGATTCATTTCCACAAGAGGCATTTACATGTTGTGGGATGATTAAAAAGATGACACGTCCAAAATTCTGACCCTAATGTCAGTCCTGTTGGACCGTTTCCCGGTGGCGGAAAGCTGCCAGTGCTTGTTCTGGGCCGATATCACTCAGACATTACAGGAAACCTAAAAAGGAATTTGGAATGAGAAAGAAAGAAACTGCATCCCCTTACAGCAGTGACAGTATGAGGAAAAGAAGAGACAAATAATATTCTGATGACATGACAGTAAGGTTAATGGTGAAGTTTGGGAATATCCAGACAGGACATCTATACAAAAATGATATCCTTTTCTTATCTGAGCTGAAACAAATCCGAAACATTAAAATCTCATTTGGAATCAAAGCATTTTTGTAAATATGAAATACTGCCCTGGAGTATCATACTCTGTTATGCGATTCTCGTTCATAGTGAACCGGTGAAATACAAACCAGTTTTGATGTTTCATGAACAAATAATCCTCCAAAAGGGAGAAACTGCTGCTATTTTCAATGTCGCACAGTTGAAAGTAGGAATGAATCCTGATGCATTCCCCTTCAAATCAAAAGGACAATATACACGAGGGGGCCATGTTTAAAACAAAGGCAACTTAGGATGCGCGTCAGGAAGCGTCGCTCCCGTCTCGCTCATTTGCTGCCTCCCTCGTTCTTTAGCTCTCTCCGTCTCCTTCCCCTCCGCCTCTTGGTATCGTAACTCACTGCACGGTAATGAATTATGCATCCTCTCTTAAGTGTGTCTGCACAATACAGCAGTAGCTATACCGAAATAGAATGCAAGAGACGCAAAACGTATCGAGGTAAAAGGGTGGAAGGATAGAAGGGGAAAATGGAGAGAGGAGGATAGGGGGAGAGTTGTCTGGCTCTCTGTCCTGTTGAGGAGAGATGGACTCAGCGAGGTAGGTTGCCGGGTAGAATTGAGGGAATAAAAAGGAGGCTTTTTTTCCTCATGCAAGTGTTACTAAATATAGCCCAGAACAGTCACCAATACCTCACACCCTCCCAACCCCAACATTCTCTGACATGCGCTGTGTGTACACAGCGAGGGAAAAGATGCATCACAGAGAACGTTATTCACTATTTGTCCTCCCCCTCCTCTATGTTCTCAATGAGGCAGAGTCAATGATGGGGAAAGTGCAGGAATGAGCTGAATGGAAAATGCACAGACCCACCATCTTGGCAGTTGACATTACTGCATTGTCTTCAGTAAGGGTGAAGGATGTTAGAGTCCGAACGTCACATAAGAGTTGCAGCACATCAGACCTGATGCCAGTACCAATTCCACAATGACATAACAACGGTCAATGGAAACCAAAATGACCAACTGATTGAGGGCTGGATTCAAACAAAGTAGACAATTGAAATCACAGGCTGTTCCAACTCGCGTGAATCTCATCAAGGCAACTCATAATGTGACTCAGTAGTGTGTATGGCCCACACGTGTCTGTGTGCACTCCCGACAATGATGAGACGGAGGATGGTGTCCCGGGAGATCTCCTGCACAGTCTGTGGCGCTACTTGATGGCGTCAAATGCACTAATACATAACGTCCCAGAGGTTCTCAGTTAGATTCAGGTCTGAGGAACGTGAGGGCCAGTTAATGGCATCAATGCCTTTGTCATCCAGGAACTGCCTACACACACTGGCCACATGAGGCCAGGTATTGTCTCGCCCATTGCGCAGCGTAGGTTCTGCTGATGTTGGTGAGGATTTCATCACAGTACCTAACGGGGGTCAGGGTACAGTTGTCTGGCACGTGTTGTCTGCCTCCCCAGACAACATTGACCCACCACCAAACGGGTCAGGCTGGATGATGTTGCAGGCAGCATAACGTTCACCACGGCATATCCAGACTCTTTAACATCTGTCACATGCTCAGTGTGAAACTGCTCTCATTGAAGAGAACGGGGCGCCAATGGCAGACCTGCCAATTCTGGTGTTTTCTAGCGAATCTAGCTGCATGGAGCATGAGCACAGGTCCCACTAGAGGACATCAGGCACCTTATGCCACCCTCTTGGAGTCTGTTTCTGACAGTTTGGAAATCATTTTGTTGGGCTCAGGCAGTGCTCCTCCTGTTCCTCCTAGAACAAAGGAGCAAACACCGGTCCTGCTGCAGGGTTGATGCCCCTCTAAAGCCCTTTCCAGCTCTTCAACTATAACAGCCTGTGTCCTGGTATATTTTTCATGCTCTTGAGACTGTGCTGGGAAACACAGCAAACCTTTTTGGGATGGCAGAGATGGATGTGTCATCCTGGAGCAGCTAGACTACCTGTGCAAACTGAATGGGCTGCAGGTAACACCTCATGCTACCAGTAGTGACAGACACTAGCAAAACGCAAAACTAAAGAAGAATCATTCAGGAAAGTTGCGGAGAGAGAAAGTCTGTGGCCACCTCCTGCAAAACAATTTTTTTCCGAGGGTTGTCTTGCTGTTGCCTCTTCAGTCAACCTGTTGTCACTTATTTGCAACAAAACATGTGATATTTATTCACAATCCGCTTATGCTTCCTAACTGGACAGATTGATATCCCTGAAGTTTAATTGACTTAGTCACAACACTTCAGCCACAATACACTGGGCTTTCAATACAAAAAAATGTTAAAAAAAACAATATATTTTTCCAAAAGTGCATAACTGCGCAAAATTATTAGGCCAAACTAGAAAATTTAAGCCTATTTGCCCTTTTTGTTTGACTTTGGCTACTTTTTGTTCTTGCGGACAATCTAAATCAGATTTAGATTGTCCGCGAGTGTTGCATCTGCTGACCTTTGCAACAAGTAGATGTGGTTGTCTAGACTGTTTGTCTAGATTGTGCTGAAAGTTTAACAAAAGTTTAAAAAATTAAAGTTAAACATTTCTCATGGTTGAAGCACGTACTTTAATGCCAGATAACCCAGCACTTCACTGTATTTCCATCAGTCCTTCAAGGAAGTGCCCTTAAGGTACAGTAAATAAGATGCAGACAACTTTTTGTTTTTTCAACATTGTTATAGCTAACTCACAAGATATCACTGTTTATTTATATTGTTTCTAAAAAATTAAATGCCTATGTGATGTCCCAATGCACAGTGAAGCTTTAATTATTGTATATGGAATAAAAGTATAAACATAATGTAAAGTGTTGCAATAGAAGATTTCTGAGATTTTTCTCCCAAATGATTTGCATCCATCTACCTGACAAGTGTGGCTAATCAAGAAGCAGAATAAATATTACAGCATAATCATTACATAGGTGCACCTTCCACTGGGGACAATAAAAGGTGGATATATTGCATAGCAAACAACAACACAATGACAGATTGGTCAAGTTTAGAGGAGGTGTAATTGGCATTCTGACTGCAGTAATGTCCACCAGAGCTTTGGCCGGAGAATTCAATGTTAATCTCTCCAACAAAAGCCACCTCCAATGTGTTTGAGAATTTGGCACTATGTCCAAACGACCTCTCAGCCACAGACTGTGTGTGACCCTGCCAGCCCAGGACCCCCATTTTCTAGCCTGTTCTCCAGGGGGATTGTCAAACACCAGCCACCTGGAAAAGTTATGAAACTGTGGGTTTGAAAAATGGTAGGTAGAAAAGATATTTCGGCATACATGGTCAAAAACCATCACATCTGTTTGCTCTTAGCACTTACCAGGGTTTTGACCTGACCACAGCCTTTAGTAGCAAATGCTCACCCTCATCGGCAGGTCAAAACTGAACCAAGCAGAAGGCAGACACGTGTATGTATAGCGCCTCACGGTGGTGGTGGTGGGATGGGGGGTTATAGTGGGCAAGCATAAATTACAGACAACAAATGCAATTGCATTTTATCCAGACCAACAGTGATGCATCTTGGTGAGATCCTTTTTTGTGTTATTCATTTCTTTTCCCGGATTTCAGAGCCAGACCTGTGATGAAGTAGGAGTACTTACAGCCATTACGGAAGAGAATCACCTGAACTCACCAGTTACTTGACGGCCACAAATCAAATTAGTTCAGGAAAAATGACCGAGCGCTGACAAAGCTCCAATGGTCAGCTCAGTGGATGCTGAATGTCCAGAAGGATACATTCAAGGACAAAAACTTCACACAGGTACATTTACTTTACTTGTATTTTTTGAAAAGCAGGCCATCTAAAAGAACCCAGTGGCTGCATTTATCAATGTTGCTTAGAAACAATCCCAAAATTGATGTAATATGTTAGAATCTGTTCATAAACTGCTGACTGCATGCCTAGGTTATGGTTAGAAGAAGGTAACGGGTAATGTTAGGGTTACAGTAGTACATATTTAGTTAAAATGTAACTGACAGCAACTGGATAATCTTTAGAGCATCTACAGAAACGTTTGTACCACTTTTAGCATAGGTACAGATATGGTCAAAACTGACAAAGTTAATTGTCATCCACTATGTTTCATTCTATATTTAATATAAATCAGACTTTGCTTTAAATGTTCTATTCAACATAATATTGGAAATAATTAAACAAATAAATGGCATAGACAAAAATGATGGGACCCTTAACCTAATATTTGGTAGCACAACATTTAGAGGCAATCACTTTAATCAAACATTTTCTGTAGCTCTCGGTTCGACTTTTGCACCTGTTATCAGGTAGTTTGGCCCACTCTTCCTGAGGAAACTGCTCCAGCAGGATTCAGATCAGTACTCATAGAAAGCCCCTTCAGAACAGTCCAATGTTGTGTTATTATCCATTCTTGGGTGCTTTTAGTTGTGTTCATTATCCTGTTTGAGGGAAAGCTTTCTAAAACTGGGCTGTACTTTCGCTTCTGAACGCCTTAATAGTCTTGTGATTTCATTGTGCCCTACCCAGATTCAAGGCACCCTTTGCTAGACACAACAAAGAAGCCCCAAAACATTCCCGGGCCTCCTCCGTGTTCCACTGTAGGTATGGTGTTTTTTTATTTGTGCTTCGATGACAAAAACATTGTCATCTAGAACATAAAGCTGATGTGACCAAAAAGCTTTCGTTTTGATTCATCTGTCCAAAGGACATTCTCCTAGAAAGCTTGTGGCTTGTCAATATGCATTTTAGCAAATTCCAGTCTGGCTTTTGTTGCGAGTCCTCCTGGGTCATCTTCCACTTTCGCTCAAAAAGTGACGGATGGTGGGATCTGAAACTGACATACTTCACCTTGGAGTTTATCTTGTATCTCATTAGCAGTAATCCTTGGTTCTTTTCTGCCATTCGCTCTATCCTTCTGTTCAATCTAGGGTCAATTTTCCTCTTACGGCTGCACCCAGAGAGGTTGGCTACAGTTCCATGGACTTTGAACTTCCTAATAACATTTGCAACTGTTGTCACAGGAACATCAAGCTGCTTGGAGATGGTCTTGTTTTCTTTCTGATCTCCTCAGACCACTCTCTTCTTTGCTTTCTCTGGTCCATGTTCAGTGTGGTGCACACCATGATACCAAACAGACCCAGGGACTACTTCTCTCTATTTAAATAGGCTGAATAACTGATTAAATGAAGACGCGTGACTTTAATTAAAAAAACGAATTAGTTTAAAATATCACTATAATGCAAATATGTATTATCTTTTCAAAAGAATACCAACAAATTTTTCCAGGCAATTTTAGAATATCATTGTAGAATAAGCAATAATTAATCATGTACACAGCTCCCTTGTTTTGTTCTATAACATACCAAAGGATTGCAAGTATACATGATACTGTAGTGTTAAATTTCATCACTTTTCAAACAAGAATTCAGCATTATTTCATTGGGTGTAAGGGTACAAAAAATTTGACCAAATCTGTATGCGTGTTAAAGCACCTTGAGAACTTATGTAACAAGGATTTTATAAAATGCATAATTTATAAAAATACGTTCTTCCTTAATATTCTAACTGGTCCTTGACATATTTTTGGACAAAAAATGTAGCGCAACTGCACACTTCACGGTGAGTGCCCACCAGTATTTGTCGCTCCTCAATAAGTTATAAATAATAGAGGAGTGACAAATAATAAAACAGGAAACACTCCACCTATTGAGGTGTCATTTGTCAATCAGGTGTTAAATGAGGTGAAGAAAAAGACTGAGTTGCCACTTTAATGTCCCTGCAACTGACTGAAGATAGCAACATTTATTTCACTTCTCTCCCTAATTCACAGACAGCCTATCAAAAGTTAACATCTTTCAAACGTGGCCACGCTTCTCTGTGGCCCCTGGGCTGGCTTCTTCATCGGCTGTCCGATATGGACCCAACACATATGCTTTCTGTTGTTAAGCATCAATGTACACAGTCAAAGAGCAAATACAGAGAATATGCTGCACTTGGAGCAAGGGGACAGCTATTAATATTTAAACAGCAGACACAACACCCCAAATCCAGCAATGGCAAAAAAAGGAATACAAAGCACCTAGGATAATTGCTACAGTAAAGGAATTATTGTGGTTTCTGTGCTTCTTTGACTTTAAAAGATGCAGCATTTAAAGTGTCTGTCATCTAGCTCATACCTAGGTCTTTCCTGCTACCACTGTACTACTAGTAAGCAAGATGTCAGGATTCCTATGATGTCAAACTTCACAACAGATGTCAGATAGTAAACGGTCTGTCCATTTCTTCTGAAATTCTTTCACAAGCCGTTTTTTTGTTAAATGGTCGTACCTGTTTGCAAATCTTAACTGTTTTTATGATTGTCAGCAACTATAAAATTTATGATAAAGTCATCTTGATCTTAATTTCATCGCTGGGAAATGTCTAAAGATTACCCCGTAAATTGAGCTTCAAAATACAGTTGCTACATAATGCACAAAACGGCATTCCTTATCAGAGACTGTCTTACATTACCACATCTTTCACCACACAAACAGCAAAAGCTCAATCAAGCCACAACTGACTTCCTCTGACTTTGAGCACCCCGTCTGTGCCCACAGCAATATCAATGAATCTGAAATTGTCCCTCTCCAGTGGCTCCAATCACATAGCAGAATGGGACTTAGTGAACTTCATGGTCATCCAGAGCTGTGACAAAGTACAGCAGGGTTCCTCTGACACATAATGACTGTGTCCCAAATTTCAACCTTATCCCATTAAAGTGACAAGAGCCCATAAAGCAACTATACCGTTTAAAAAACTGCAAGGAAACACCTAAATCACACATCGGGTCTCGATGAACAAAATATATTAAAAGATCTTTACAGTAAATTGTGTAATTAGTTGTGAAGAAAATTACGTAAAAACAGTCAATGGAAACCAAATTCACCAACCGTTTGAGGGCTGGATTTAAACTCACACCAAAAATCTAAGTAAACAATTGAAATAACAGGCTGTTCCAACTTGTGTGAATTTCATCACGGCAACTCGTAATGTGTTACAGTAGAGTGTATGCCCGCACTCAAAGTGCCTGTATGCACTCCTGACCACGTCTGGATAGGCACCTGATGAGACGGCAGATGGTGTCCTGGGTGATATCCTCCCTCATCAATGAGCTCCCAGACAGTCTGTGGCACAACTTTGCCAATGCACCGATACAATGTCCCAGAGGTTCTCAATTTGATTCAGGTTTGGTTAACGCGAGGGCCAGTCAATAGAATTAATGCATTCATTATCCAGGAACTGCCTACAATCTGGCCACATGAGGCCGGGCATTGTCCTACACCAGGAAGAACTTTATCCCGGCACGTTGGCTAGCATGTGGAGGTCTGTGCGACCCTCCAAGGATATGCCACCAAAGGACCCAGCACCAAACCGGTCATGCTGGATTATGTTGCAGGCAGCAGTTCACCACGGCATCTCCAGACTCTTTCACTTCTGTCACATGTGAACCTGCTCTCATCAGTAAAAAGTACGGGGCGCCAATGGCGGACCGGACAATTCTGGTGTTCTCTGGAGGATGCCAATCGAGTTGCAAGGTGCTGGGTTGTGAGCACAGGACTAAAGGACTTTGGATCCTTTGGGGAGTTGGGTCAGAATCATGCACACCAGTAGCCCGCTGAAGGTCATTTTGTTGGGCTCTGGCAGTGCTCCTCCTGTTTCTCCTTACACAAAAAAGCAGATACTGGTCCTGTTGCTGGGTTGATGCCCTTCTACAGCCCTGTCCAGCTCTCCTGGTGTAAGGACCGTCTCCTGGGATCTCCTCCATGCTTTTGGGACTGTAGTGGGAGAGCCAGCAAAACTCCTTGTGACGGCACTTATAGATATGCCATTATGGAGGAGCTGGACAATCTGTGCAATCTGAATGGGCCGCAGGTACTGCCTTATGCTGCCTGTAGTGACGGACACTAGCAAAACTTGATAAGAATTATTAGGGATGGATAAGGAGAAAACAATTATCTGTTGCCACCAGCAATACCATTTCCTTTTTGGGGGTTCTCTTTCTGTTGCTTCTCCAGTGCACCTGTTGTCACTTTCATTTGCACCAGAACAGGTGACATTGATCCACAATCGCTTATGCTTCCCAACTTTTTTCTGTACAATTAGAAAGCATAAGCATTAGTGAATCAATGTTGCCTGGTGCAAATGAAAGTGACAAATTGTGCAAATAAAGGCACAAAAACAGGGGACATTGATTCACAATCACGTATGCTTCCTAAAAGTGACAGATGGATATCCCGGAAGTTTAATTAACTAGGTTTTATACTGTGATAATTACGTGTTCCCTTCATTTTTTGTAGTGTATATAAGCAATGCGCTGTGAGTCATGTGGCACGCATGCTATGTTCAAAGGATACAGGAATCATGCACAAATTCTTTTTTTTTAAAACATGTACATGATTTTTTTTCTACTGCAGTATTTATGTAGAGATCATTAATTTCATCCACTGAGTTAGTTGATTGTTTTCATAGACTGTAAAACTATATGGAGCTGATGTTGCACTACACAGTGGAAACAACAGCTACTGCTCTCAGTGCATATTTATCAGGTCTAAAATAAACACTGTTTTAGTTACCTCACTCCTCATCCAGTACATGGAGTGCTGTAGATTTAAAAATAGGATACATTTCAATTGAAGTATTTCCGACTACAGTAATAAGGACTTACAAAGGTTCTGGCATAATGGGTAATTGTTAAGTTATATAATCAGTCAAAATCAGTTTTTTTTATGAATACCGGGGGGAGGGGTGGATCACTTCTTTATGCAGACTGGGCCACTGATTACCAAAATGCTGTTTGAAACCTCCCATTTTAGGGTGCATTTGAAATAGGTTCATTATTCGTGCATTATCAATAAGTAGAATGAATCACTATCATACCTCAGTCAGCCATGACATTCCTAGTTTGAAAGTGAGTGGTGTTGATTACCTGGGAGAACAAACAGGAACTTTTACACTTTTAAATCCAGTGGCCAGAAATCACAGAGTGCATCTTCAAGCAAGGGTAGAAACACGTCAAAATCTGAACATTTGTACATGATCAATGCACATTCCAGGAAAGCAGCACCAATATCTTAGAGGCACCAACATGAAACCAGCAGGTATGAGCAATCATTTTATAAATAATATAAAACACTTTGAACATTGAAAAGATTTAGGGGATTCTGGATTTTTCAGCCTTGCAGAAAAAGCAGACAAAATCACAAACACCAAACATTAAAACAGAATTCAGCAAAAAAAGAAATCAACTAAATGTATTTACAATGTGAGAATTTCCTCAACTGTATCATAACACAAACAGAATACATCATTGATTGGATTTAGATTATTTTCTACCATCATTGTCAATCAAACATGCTGTTTTGTTTAATCAGGGGCTAATTTTAATTAATAATTGAGGTCAGTGTTTCATTCACTGGTCTGTATGCACAGAGGACAGACAAACGTTTCAAATGTTTTCCCACAAATTAGTCTTTGCTTTGTTAACACTTTTGTTTCCATCCCTTTTTTGTCCCTCTAGGGTTTCACACTGTCCAAATTCACAAAACAGAAAAACATGTAGCAGGAAATGTGAACATCAAAGTGGCACTAGCGTAACATTAGGGACTTTGGGAGGCTATCTTACTAATCAATTGAAGGTTAAAATGAAAGGAAAACGAAATGAAAGCACAAAACCGGTATTCTCGCACAGATTAAATAGAGAAGAATCCGTCTGTGGCCACCACCTGCAAAACCCTTTTTGGGGATTGTCTTGCTAGTTGCCTCTTCAGTGCACCTGTTGTCACTTTCATTTGCACCAAAACAGGTGACATTGATTCACAATATCTTTGCTCCCTAACTGGAAAGATTGATATCACTGAAGTTCAAGTAGTTCAATTTACTTGGTGTTATACTGCGATGATTACGTGTTCCTTTATTTTTTTATTCATTTCAGCAAGACGATGCCAAACCACATTCAAAAAGTATTGCAACAGCATGGCTCTGAAGTAAGAGAGTCTGGGTGCTAAACTGCCCTGCCTGCAGTCCAGACCTGTCACTTAATAAAAAAAAATTGGTGCTTAATGGAGGCGAAAAATATGAAGGAAAATTAGGAAAATGTAGAAAACTGAATGCAATGATGTTCTAATTATTTAAACCCTACATTCAGTAGAAAGTAGTACAAAGACAACATATCAACATTTCTAAACTGAGAAATAGTATTGTTTCTCGAAAAATAAATGCCCACTTTGAATTTCATTCTGCACGCATTACAACAGCATGGCTCCATGTTAAAGCTGTCCATGTGCTAAACTGGACTCCCTGCAGTCCAGACCACTCCCCCATTAAAATGATTTGGCACCTTATGAAATGAAAATAATAAGACAAAGGAAATCCTGAACTGTTGAGCATTTGTAATCCTATAGAAACCATGAATGGGAAAACATTTTTAAAACTACACAAATTGGTCTTTGGTCAATTAAGTATTGTTAAAAAAAAATGATGCACAGTGGGAAATATTCCCCTGATCCAGAGTCCTTCACATAATAGCATCCAATGTCAATAAAGCAGGTGGCGCTAACCAACGTTAACTATTTAGTTGCGATAGAAGTTCACAGTTGCTTTAATTACACAAACATGAATATAACATTTTAGCAAGGCTGGTTAGTACAAACTAGTAATACAGCTTAAATTCCTAAAAAACTGTTGTGAATTGTGTTACCACTCCATTGTTTTGTGTCCACATACTTTTGTCTGATCAAAATCTCTCTCACACAGGCATTGGGGCACATACTTTGCCTAGGTGGAGTATTGGCCACAGCCTTCAGAGAGTAGTATGAAACCATAACCAATGAGATATTACATTTAAGTAATTTACTCTTATCTAGAGTGACTTAAAGTTGGTGCATACATTTAAGTGATGGTTTGTAATGTACACTACATACAGTACGCCTACTGAACTACAACAGGACAACACAAATAGAATCTAAACTATAACCATTCAAATGGTGTAGTACTGAAAACAAGAGCTAAGGTTAAGTATGATATCATGTATGAGTTTTTATCCTACACTATGTATTTCTTTGACAAATCCCTAGAAAAAGAAAATGAAAGGGGTTGGTGTGCCAGAGCAACAAACTGCCTGTCAGGTTTCCTTGTCAGTGCAACCAGCCTCTTCTACTGTGCTGACTGGCCTGGTCTCCAAACCCGAGACTCCAGGCCAGTGGACCTGAGGGATCCGATATACGGTTCTGAATGGATGCAGAGCAAATAGTGTTGGGGTAGTGCGCAGTAGAGAAGTTGAGCAGAGATCGAGGGCAGACTGAAGGGAACGGACAGCCTCGGCCAAAAGGGTAAACACCGCTCTTAAACAAGGGTTGAGAGCATTAGTTAGTAAGACAGGCCAGTGTAGCCCATTGTAGGGTGAAGCAATGTCCTCTAATGTTCTCTTCACTGGAACCCCCAAACCACAAAGCCCTTTGCAGTGTCCCATGTATGAAACAGATGACATAAGCGCTCATAACAAAGAATGTCAGCATGTGCAAGATAAGACAACACTGTTTCACAGAGGATCATGCAGTGCAACTTTTGGCATGAAGTGCCACCAGTTATGACAGTATTAAGTTAGGCTTTATCACAGTGTCACCATCAAGAAGAACAGTAATATTCGGTGTACATTAATGATGGCACTGTTCTTTAAAGGATGTGTGTGTGTGTGTGTGTGTGCGAGGAGTAATGAGGAAGGAGACAAGCTGTCTGCACATAGGCATTTTTATGAGCAGGATGTAATTCATCTTCTGATTGTGTATCTGATTTAAAGCAGTTTCAGACTGGCTGATGATATACCTCTTCTTCAAAACAGTCTGACCTGACAGGACCTTCACCTAAAGCAATATCATCCACTTTCCAGCCCTAGCATTTCACTGTCTGCCTGTATCTACTCAGAGTGAATTGTATGCTGCTAAATCATTCTAAAATGTCTTCATTGCAGATCAATCAGCTGAAGTCTCTAGGCTACCAGTTTGATAATGCCAAACATTACATTGGGTTGACATGGTTACAACCCAAACCACTGTTGGGTAGGTTGCAAAAAATATTTTAACTCCTGGTCACAGTGTACTGGAAAACAATGGGACAGTTAAAACCTGTTCAGATGCAACAAAACCTCAGAGAATGTCTTACAATGATGTTAAGGCACTACCAACACAGGAGTACAAACAACATAGAAAATGTTATCCTAACTGATAATCTTGATAGTCTAAGGTACATGCATAGCAAAGAAAAGACAGGTGATTCTAGGGAAGTGACTAGGGAATGGGGAACAACCAATAACCATGAGGCATTGCCAGCTGTGAACACGCATCAGCCAACTAAGGTAACTCTGCCAACATGCTTTCAGCCCTATATGCTTCCATGACTGAATCATTTTCACCAGCTGACTCGTCTGTCTGCAGCCACCCTCTGCACCCTAACCCAGAAGGTCTCAGCTTAATGGGCTACGGATAAAACCTCCGCATTTTGACAAGTCATCCCTCCATCTGAACCCCTCCCATTTACATAATGCTGAAGATAGCCTAACCAGACAGTGTTTCTTTCTTCTCACCAAGACCAACATGTGAGGAATCTAGTTCCAGATGTTTTTTCAAGCCCCGCCCCATCAGGTTGCTCTGCAGCAGACATATTGTGACCAACACGTTTGAAAAGTCGAATCTAAATAAACTCACACTATAGAGTTTTGATTAATGGAACCAGCACCACGGTATCTGGATAACATTGTATCTTCCAAGCCCTAGTTAAAGAGTATGCAGTCTGGTAAAAGTGGCCAGATGAGTTTAGGATACTTTTCTAAGTTCAATCCTGCATCGGTCTGTCCCCACCATTAGAAGCAGAGGACACCCAGGGCTATACATACTTTGGCATTTTCAGGTGAAATGTATGACAATGCATGCATTCACTAGTGTTAGTTGCTCGGTATGAATGCGTCTGCTAATTTAGTTCAACGTCAAATTAAAACGTAATGCTCATAGCTTGAAGAACAAAGAACTGGCATGGATTTCACCAAATTACACATTTGATGTTACCTGGAAAAGTTCAACCAAAACGACCCGTTATGTCCGCAAGTGATAGCATCAATACAAGGGATCAATTGAAAAGCATTTTCGGGACATAAATGGAACATTTATCATCACACCGGACAAAGGGTTGAACTAAGTATAATGTCATATGAGCGCACCAAACATACCTCTCATTGGATTCTGAATCCACAAGATGCCTCCAATAAGATGAGGTGACTGGCCAAGCATCGCGGTTAAACTGCACGCAGTGGCTACAGATTCCTGTCTTCTTCACCGAATGTTTAAAACGTCGCCTTTGTCAAAACGAATGGGGCTCTTCGTCACTGATGTGAACAAAGCTGTTAACATAACTTGTGATCACAGCAAAACCAGCCCTTACAGTTAATACAGGGTAGAGCACTATGTAGTTAATTGAAGTAAACGCATTTAAGTGCAGCGTTTAATCTGTCACAACAAAAGTCTTGTTTTGCTACGATGGAACACTCACCGCGGGCATCAGCATCCTAGTGTGAACAGGTGCAGACCTCGAGCACCGCACAGAAAGACACAGCGCGTCACAAATATACTAATTATGCAAATGTTTCCCCTAAATATATGCACACGTCCATAGTATTTAAATCATTTTGGAAGACAAACTCTATTCTTTAGTATTTTCATCACGGCTTTTTCTAAACAACGTTGCACCGGGTTTCATGCATTCGGAATGAGAGAGTATGAGAATACCGACAACGACTGACGCTTGCGCATTAATACAGATCTGTATAGCATGTGCATGGACTCCTTTCCCTCTTAGCAAACGCCAGTGTGGTATCAATATATTTTGCACGCTATGAAAATATTACCAGACCAAAAATATGCGGAGCGCGGAAACTGAAATATCGTCCAATCACAGACTTTCACAGTTGACTTTGCAAGAAACCCATTACTGCCTGAATCAGGTTGCTTCATCCAAGCACAGTGATATCATGCATCGTCTCACTGCTGAAATAAAATGTACTCAGCTATTTCCATTTCATTAATAACAACGAGTTATCTTACCTTCGACAGCCATTGTGCTAATCCATACATTCGGTCATCATTCATACAATAGAATGTAGAACTCATTACGCTGGCATTGCACCTGATCGTTTGGTTAAACACTTGCTGCGGGCAAGTTCGAGCGCACAGCAACCGACTCTCAAAGAATTGTGGGAAGTGTAGGCAGTTTCCAGACTTCCAGAAGCGTTTAACACAAATTCATTTAGATCACAATTTCATGGGTCATTTTGTATTTGTATTTTCTATAACTGTAAATGTCAGTGGATTGGAGTCAAATTGTGAATTCCAGCTCAGGGTTTAAGTTAATGGGAAATTGTACAATTGGGCATAGTGTTTGAACTAGGGTTACTTTTAGGCATTAAGGGTAAGGTTAGGTGTTAGGGCGAGGGTGGCCTATTGAAAGCTTATATTTTATATTGGGTCATTTTTAGGTTTAGGCATTAATGGTAAGGTTAGGTGTTAGGGCTAGGGTGGCCTATTGGAAGCATATCTGTCAGATGTGTAGGTCTGTGGTGTGTTCATGTGGTATGTGGATGTTTGACATGTGTTTTGTTAGGTGCAAGGTATCATTTATAAATGTTCCAAGTGTGAAAATTCAGAAAATCTTCCAGAGTAGAAGATGTATTTGTATTTTACATGACACACGTCTATGTAATGAGCTAAATGAAGAGGTCAGTGTTTCCAGATTTCTACAATAACAGCTGTAATTACCATAATGGTGAAATATTTATTTTAATTCAAAGACAGGGACATTCTGTATGATAACAATTGTCTAGGTTTATTATAACGCAAGCAGACCTCTGATCTGGCCAACTGATCATTCTCTGGATTGTTATGGCATACACCCAGGCATTTTGACTGAGAGTAAATGTTAGGAAATTGTTTTGGTTTGGCTTGACAGGATAGAGACATTTTCACAAGGCAGATACTTTTGTAAGATTGTGTGTGTGTGTAAATACATGTGTTTTATTAGTTACTAATTAATAAATTACTTCAATGGAATTGCTTTTAATCTTCAGAGCAAAAAGTAGGGTAGAAAAGTGCTCCTGGGTGCAGTTTAGCAAAGTTTGTGTTTGAGCCATGAACTACTTGAGCATCATGAATCTCAAGTAACTACCTCCAGTACAATTGACACCAACAAAAGCTAACCGAGGTCACCCGTCGAGTGATCCGAATGATTTCTTAGTTGAACGTGCAAAATGTTGAATGAAGCAGAATGGCTTAGTGTGAATTAATATGAGACTCTTTCACTCTCCTGAGTCTGTCGCAAGTTCCTCTCTTGCTTCAACTAGATTAGAGAGACAGGGTCAGAGGCACAAATGTATGCTACAAAGTAAGGGAGGGTAAAAAAAAAAATGGACAAAATTAAATGAACAGGTGAAGATTGTGGAGGTTGTCAGACTGCCAGGAAAATGTTGAAGACATTGTTTGCAACAATATGCGTCATACTAAATACTCTGCAACAAAGCAGTCCGCAGGTGGATAAAAAAACCTAGCATTTATCCATTCGTGGAGTGTGGAGTGGATTAATGCGCAAATTATTAATTATGGCCCATTGTGTCTGACTGATGAAATAATTAATAATGAGTGTTGATTATGCAGGTTCATTTGTTGTTGCCTGCAGGCTTTCGGATCCGTGTGGAAAAACTAAATCCCTTGTTATGGATCAGCCAGTGACCAAACATGTCATCAGAAGGGGTCAGCCAATTAGGTTAGAAGGCCCCATTAGGAGTAATCAGCTAATAAAGTTAAATGTCTGACCCATTTGACTAGATTAAAATGAAGTAGGACTTCAATCACAGCCTATTATTCCCGTCCAAGCTCAAATGGAGCAGAAAGCCTTACACCTCATGCACTTGTGGAGCTCTGAGAAGCCTGGTGTAATTAATATGGTGGACTATCTGAAGGGAAGATCGAGCAATTAACAGATTACCTAAACCTGTCGATTACTCTAAAGATGCACAGCGTAGGGTACTGGTCTTAACTGTCCATTTGGGATTGGGCTGTCCTTTACAATCATCATTTATTTGAATATTGCAGATCCTGTGTAGAGGGTGAACAATTTAAATACATTTTCACATGTTTACAAATCAGATATCTCAGCAATAGACAGACCCTCCCTGAAATTTTGACATACCGTACATAGAGATGACATAATTGGTGCAGGATAGTATCTTAGCATTTAAAGGGTTGGGCCATTCAGTCACATTTTTGCTGAATTGAAAGTTGGTTTGTCAGTTTTTCTTTTGAGCAAGGCATTTACACTGCTTGTTCCATACTTGCCTTCAATAGTGGTTGGTCCCAGCTTCATGGAAATGCAACAGAATACATTTCCCATTTTACTATTGAAACACACTTATGATGCTGGCTTTCACCAGTAGGATGCAGAAGTACGATAGGCTACACCTCTAGGGATTCTAATGAAGTATTTTTTGGTACCTCCCCTATTCTTCAGAAAGTTGTTTGACTATGCAAGACAACTTTTTCCTGTCACGTATAACATGTTGGTGATATGTACTAACACATAATGTCATAACATTTATCGAAGCAGTCAAGCTTAGTGAGACATGTAAGAGCATTTTAGATTAAGTGTGCATTGTTTTACATAGTCACCGTATGTGTCCCACATACATCAGGGCTGCTCAATCCTGTTCCTGGAGAGCTACCTTCTTGAAGGTTATTTTCCTCTAATCCTAATTTAACACACCTGATTCTAATGATTAGCTGGATAAAAAGCCACATCCGGTTAATCACAACTGAGGTTGGAGATTAAAGCTCCAGGATAGTAGCTCTCCAGGAAATGGATTGAGCCGCTCTGTCATACACTCTAACACTTTAAGCCTGCCCATCGTTTTGGGGAAACTGCCCATAGATACGTCACCTAAGGGGATTGTTCACAGAAATGGACGTTTATGGGGGTGTACACCAGTGGGGCATACACCATGGGGGTATTGCAAGGCCCTGCAAAATCTTTGGTAGACGTTTTGGTTCAGGTTGCCGTTCGGTGCAGGTCCCGACTCTGGATCAAGCTAAAGACAAAAGCCATCAATCTTCCTCTTTCATGTTTGACAGAACATCCATTTGCCACTTGATGGCATACAGAAACATATTTTGCCATCTTAGCAATGGCTCTACTGCCACTCAACCTGTCAGACCTGCAGCTGGAAGTCTTCTCTTCACAGTTGAAACTGAGATTTGCTTTCTTTGACCAGTGTTAAAATGTGCTTGAAGCTGTTGTCTTGTGTGTCCTAAAGCTAGCCGTTGACACTCACACTACCTTTGTACTATTTCAGGTCATTCACCGGACTTCTGCTGAAATTACGGTGTCTTTTAAAATATTTGTATTTTTATTTAGATGTATAGATAGTGGTTCTTTTGTTGTTGACATAAATAATGACAAAGTGTCCCAACATTTTTTTGTTGCTGGCGGCAGCTCTAATAACCAGTAAGGTCCAGATGTTCATGCTTTGCCTTATTAAATCCAGAAACAAAGCCTCACGGATGCCTCCAGTCCAGTTCCTATTTGTACAGCTAGATTATTAATTAAGAGCTGGCTATTGCTGTCTAAAAAATACATTTATTTTCTGTGTTTTGTATGTGTGTGTAAACATTTATTAATTATACATTACCTGATGATTCTAACAGGTACAAAAGGATGTCTGCCACTTGGTGTGATGCATTATTTCTCTATAATGCTTTTATTTATATAAATGTAAAATATTGTGCTCTGTAAAATGATAGTGCTCTGTAAAAGTAGTTTTCCTATTTTCAAAAAGATTAGATTTGCCATAAAATAATTAGTATGAAATTATTACTGACTCTATGCCTTTTTATTTTTTAAGGGATTGTCTAGTCTTGACCCTAGGCTTTAAATGAAGAATACACAATTTTATCTTTTAGCTTGAAACTGACAAAAGTAATTGGCATCCAACATTGTTTATTTTGTAGAAGAATTTGCTTTCGATTTTCTATTAAACATAATATTGTTAATAATAAAACGTATGAAAATGAATTATAGTTTTTAGACTACCTTTGCTCAAAAAGTGACAGATGGTGCGATCTGAAACTGATGTACCTTCACCTTGGAGTTCAGCTGGTATCTCTTTGGCAGTAATCCTTGGTTCTCTTTCTACCATTCACACTATCCTTCTGTTTAATCTGGGGTTGATTTTCCTCTTGAGGTCGCGACCAGAGAGTTTGACCACAGTTCCATGGACCTTGAACTTCTTTATAATATTTGCAACTGTTGTGACAGGAACATCAAGCTGCTTGGAGATGGTCTTGTAGCCTGTACCTTTACCAGACTTGTCTATTATTTTTTTTCTCCTTTGCTTTCTCTGATCCATGTTCAGTGTTGTGCACACCATGATACCAAACATACCCGGGAACTACTTTTCTCCATTTAAATAGGCTGAATGACTGATTACAAGATTGGAGACATGTGAACTGTATATATTATCATTAATAAGGGGTACCAACAAATTTTTCCAGGCCATTTTAGAATATCTTTTTAGAATAAACAATAAATCATCTTTTTTCACAGCTCCCTTGCTTTATTCTATGACAAGTATTTATGATACAGTAGTTTTATGAGCCGTAATGGTACCAAGAAATTTGACCACGGCTGTCAGGTATTAGCTGAATAGCAAGAGGAACATGTCAAGAAAACTAGAAACCTCCTGATCCACAGTATTGCACCTCTGAAATATGCTGGAGAGTTTGTTATGATTTAAGCTTGTCGACACTTGTAATGTCTTTAAATTCCTGAGTAGATTTTGTAGGGTTTTGTAAACAATCTCACAGTTGTTTAGAACAGTCGCGTAGGTCACTCATGGTTTTAATATATAATATATTTTGGACCTCATTTCAATTTTGGTTAAATGGATTGAAATGTACTGATTTGCTTTTTTGTGTTTGATCTACGTATAAAGTGCAACGTCAAGATTTGTTTAAATGTTGCAGTGAAAATTAATTGCAGAAATTAATAAAATAAGTATTGTTCTCTTTTCCTTTTTGGTGAAAATCTAAGCAGTTTTCTCAATGTCTTTTGATGAGAAATCATGCATTATTAACAGCAGGGAATGATTTTACTAAATCACTGAAATATATTTTCTATTACAAACAATATTGTTTTCACAACTGTTTAAAGCAGATGGATCAAAAGTAAAAGTAAAACCATCAGTCCTGTGTTCAAATGACAATAATATCATATTAAAAGGCTAATTGATCACTAGAAATTGTTTTAGCAATCATATTAGCAAAAATGAAACTGTTGTACTAACTAAAAAAGTAATTAAACATGCCTCTTTTAGACTAGTTGAATATCTGAAGCATCGGTAAAATGAGGGTTCGATTACATGCTAAAAATGGAAAGAAACAAAGGACATAGGAACATTTGCATCAGTGTAGCCTCTACACTGTTGAATTTAAAATTGACATTTTGTCGACACTATTTAATGTAGCTCCCAGTTAAGGACCTGTGATGCGTCTATTTCTCAAAGTAGGCACTCTAAACTGAATTTGTCTCTTGTGGGGCACCGGGGCCTCCAACTCCTCTTTCTGTTCTGGTTAGAGACAGTTTACGCCATTCTTTGAAGTTTTAGGTTGGTCACAATAATACATGTCTACACTGTATTTCTGATACATTTTATGCTATTTTATGGAGAAAATGTACCTTTTCTTATGAAAACAAGTGAAACCAAACTTTGTAGGCATTGGAGCTCAGTAGTCAAATTTGGCTGAATATTAACACATTAAATGATGAATAAATGATAAATGAAGTACTTTTAAATTATAACCTGTTCCTCTGTCCCGAGAAAATACAACATCTGTAGGGTGTCATGAAGAAGGGAATGTGGGTCCCAATGATTAAATGAATAATACGATTTTAGTCAAGTTAATGATTTAAACCAGCCATTAATATTGGTGCCCAAAAATAGTACCCGGTATTTTTAGGTCTTGGGATTCGTTATTGCAAGAAGTTGAACATCTGCCCACATCTCCATTTGTGGAGAGATGGGTTCAGTTGAGTTAAGTTAAGTTACCATTTGGAAGGAATACGTTTTGAATGATACAGATATACTTAGAAACCAGGCTATGTGTGACACACCAGATATGGCATGCTCTGTAGCCTTTGTGTATTTCCTTAACCCGTTATTGTGTCATCAGGGTTGCATAATATAACTTTAATTGCATAATGTAACTATGTTTCAATTACCATTGTTTAAAGTCAAAGCAGCTGTTTATTACGCCTGTATTGACATATGTTAGAAATTTGGTTAAGCATAACATAAAGAAAACAAGTTTAAATAGCTAGTGAACATTTTTAAATATATTTCTAACTAATCACAGTCAAGCTTTCACTTATCACAAGCTTACAAAACAGATGGTATGCTTAAAACATCCAGACAGTTTGTATGTGATTGACTTACATACATCTGGTACCTATAACAAACAAATAAAATGCTGCTGATTTAATGGAAACATAAAATTTGGATTTAGTTAGTGTTTTACTTCCTCAGAAAACCATAGAAGCAAACCGTTGTAAACTATGTATAGATTAGAAATTAATAAGTGCATAGTCATTTTATGTTAAGAGGTCTGCTTAGTTCTTGATGGTTCCAACACAGATGACGTCACACCAACAGGGTGATGACAGCGCCATCGTCCCGCCCTTGCCACAGCATCTCCCCTTCGAACGCGACCTTCCCATGCTTCCTGGCTCTCAGGAGAATCCCCACCACCTTGTCGGAGATGCGCACGTATCTGTCAAACAGTTCCCTGAACGTGACACGGGTCCTCCCATCTGGATCCGGGTCGTTCATGGTCCTGATCACGTAGCACATGTCGGCTATCTCCCCGTGGATGTGCTGCTCAGCTCGCCTGGCCCGCTCGGCTGTCTTTGTCCCCTCTTTGGGGCGCCCGTAACCCTCCTCGCCCTTGCGTAGGCGCAGGGACATGGAGTATTCGTGGTCAAACTCCTCGCTGAAGGGGTTGAGCTTCTGGTTGACGGCGTGCACGGAAGACCAGTTCTGCCAGCGGCTCTTCAAGTCACCCACGGCACTGTACGTCTTGCAGAGGGCGTTGATCTTATTGGCCTCACCCGACTCCCTTTTCCCCCTGTGAAGGACAGTGGCACAGACGTTGAACAAAAATGGAAATGGTCATCGATCACAGCCATCAAAGCTCCAAACAGGTTTTAAGGCTCCAAACTCTTTTCTAGCTACATAGTTTTTGCCCACGGATCATGCTTCGTAATGTGGGTTTATTTACACACCGGGGGGGACGTTATTGACTATTAATACAGCATGTTCACAGTTATTACGCATTATATTAAACTCACAGAGAGACGGATGGTCTTTTGACCCTGATCCATGACTCAACTTTCCCTTTCTGTGAGCCGCTGTCTTGGTGCTTTGTTGGGGCTTCCCTGGATGACCCAGTGCTGTCTGCATTTGCAGTTGTAATGCTGTCTGTCTGTCTATTTGTATTGCTGTCGGTCTGTTCAGTTTTAGTGCTGTCTGTCTCTCCATTTGTAGTGCTGTCTGTCTTTTCAGTTGTAGTGCTGTCTGTCTGTCGAGTTGTGCCGCTGTCTGTCTGTTCAGTTTTAATGCTGTCTGTCTGTCCAGTTTCAGTGCAGTCTGCCTTTCCAGGTTTATCATGACCTTTTCTCTCTGCCTCGGAGAACCCACTATCCTTTGTTTTCACTCCAAATGTGTGCCCATCTCCAAGATCATCCTCTGTGGGTATAATCCACTCCTTATCTTCCTTCCAACAGCAAGTTAGCTCCGACACTTTGGAGCACTTTCTACGGAGAGTGGGTGACCCCTTCTTATTCAGAATCCTGTCAATCTCCGCCCCCGGCAATGGAGCCTCCTTACAAATCCTTTCGGTCAGAAATGCAACGCCGACACTCCTTTCTTGGGCCGAGCTGATCACGGTCTTCACCACCTGCTTGGTTTTAATCTGGGTCTCCCCCGAAGGCTCTAGAGGGATCATCCCATCTCCCCCCGATTGTGGAGGAGGAGAACTGCTTTGGGACTCCTGCTGGCCAGCAGGGGTGCCGTTCGGGGCAGGAGGTATGGAGTTTGCAGCGGTGGCATGCAGACAGGGCAAAAACGTCTTCTCCCTGGTTCCGTGTTTGGTGGCGCCGGGCTTTTTCGACGGTTCATTCCAAAGTTCCCTTAAGGAGTCGGGAGCCCAGCCGACGGGCTCTTTGGCCTGCTTGTCCTCCAGCTCTGACGCCCACTTCTGCCAGCTTCGCGTCAGACTGGAAACCATGCGGATGGTACGGATCTTCTTGTTGTTCTTGGAGGGACTCCTCCGCGTCGGTCACAATTCACATTCACCTTTTTTATTCAATCGATGTTTCCTATCGTGACAGAACGGTTGCTTTTACAGTGGTCGCGAGGCTTCTCTCTCATTCTCTGTGCGAGTGTCTCTCTTAGTCTAATTGCTTGGCCCCTTGACTACTACTGCAGGTCTGGCTTAAATTGTGGGGAGGGCACCCAACATGACTGTGGAAAGTATTTGAGACATCCCTGCCTCCACACCGATCATCTTTCCCTGACAACCGCTGACCACGGAAGGACTGGAGTGGAGCTCACATTTCATGACTGAGCGGGGGCTAACTCTGCAGGTAAACAGGGCAACAGGAAAAGCTTGCGCCAAGCTTCTAAATAGATAGTTCACACAAACGACTAAAAGCTGAATAACGCCTTTTGACCTCGGTCTACGGGGTATGATTTGGACTGCAGTCCGTGCTTTGGTCGAATTTGTTTTGGCATTGTCCATATCCTCATATGATGTTTGCTTCCCTTTATGTCCTGGTGTCCCTGACAATGTTTTCAGATGGGTACCAATATTAGCACTTGTGTGTCTTCAATTGATTGTAAAGCAAAAGCACTTACATATGAGTTGAAAATGATAATAATATAATAATATATAGTATAGCATATCATCACAGTACCAGCCACATGTAAGGTTCAACCTGTGCATATACCATGCACCTTTGCTAAATAGTGCCCTTTCGAGTGCCCGCAGACATGTGCCCGTCTGTCTCCGCGACGTGCACCATTCACTCCGAAGGGCATCTGTCGCCCATCTTTGTTACGCTCATCACGCACTCCGACACATCGTCCGTCTGTGTGAGCCGACTACTTTGCTCTTTTGCCCGTTTTAGCACATGCTTAAAATCTTTCAAGCGAATCATTTATACATCCCATTTGCCTAAGAGCCACCATATTAAACAGGCAGAACAAACATTTAAATGATTCATTTTAAATGATTCATGACACATTTACATATTCATTAAATGTTATCCTGATTCTACTCAAATGTCTACAAATTTCACTTTGTGACAACTCCAAAACCAAGCGGCCAGTGCAGTAGATCAAATTCAACCGCTCTGGTCTCGAATGTGCTATGATAATACTGCCAGCTGTTCAGATGACCTTGAAGACGATAATTAGTAAATCCCATGGTAGCGATCCTATTTAGAGGTGTCACTCCAGTTGGCTGACCTGTCTGACCGCATGTGTCACCCATATGTGTCCGTAAAGCCATGAGACATGCAAAGTATGCCAGGTATTCACAACCAAGACGAAGTTTGAAATGAGTGTTTGCAGGAAAGTTGAAACTAAGACAGGGGACCCAAGAATAACGCTGCGTCAGAAATGAGGCAGGAAAATTCCGAAAACAAAAAGAAAAGGAAAATCAATCATATTCTGCTCGGGCCTCAAGACGGGTCAGTGACAGATGGGAAGACATTGAGGGTAAAGTCCAACACAAACAGCGCACCGTTGGATTCAGCGACACCCGCAAAAGAGATGGCCTAGCACAAAAAAAGCACAGAAGAAAAACATTAGCCTCAAATTCTGTGCTAGCTTGTATGCTTACTGCCCGGTTCTGTTTCCATGAACGCAAAGACTTACTGCTGTGTCACTGGAACAGAGAGATGATATCCGCCATGCGCATGCCATGCAAATTGACTGTATGTAGATTGACTGAGGCTTGGTGCTGCGACAGCTTCGCGGGAGTGTTTTGTGGGTCACAGGGATCAGGGGCGGTGTCAAAGGCAAGAGGAGACATTTGATCTGGGGACCGATGGCACACAGACTTGAAGCAGTGATGAATGTGACACCGGGAGGGTACAGGAAGCTCCTGAATACGCCATGCGTAGGGTTTCGTCTTGCAATCCACCTGGCAGGGAGATAACACTCCGGTAGCAGGGAGGGCGGGATCCTACACAGCGCTCAGCGCTTTAACAATCCATATTTAATGTGGGCATGTCAGGTTTGGACCTTCTGTTGTTTGTGTGTAAGACCGTAGCCGTGGGCTTTGCTCAGGTGTATTGTATGCGATCATGACACGCGGAACAAGATCATGTTCATCTGTGTGTGTGTTGATGTATGAGTTAGAGGAGAGGGAAATATGAATAGAATTTGGTCCAAGCAGACGCAAGTCAACCGGCTGGTGAGAGGCTGCTGTTGGCAGCCAGTCCTACGGCATGGTGAGTATGATGTGAGGCATAAGCAATGGAAAGTCTCTCAGCAGGCCATTTCAAATCAGGAAACCGGATACATTCATGTGCATTTTAGTGCTTCAGAATATACAAAATACAATGTTCCCCTACCTCTGATTCACAATTCTGGGGCATGATAGGCCTACAGTCATTTGCCTATTTCAACAGCTTCAGTACTATTATACTTGGAATATTAGGTATCTTGACCAACATGTGTTTGCAAAAAAACACAAATAAAAATCTTAATTAAAAACTATAATTAGTACAACAATATAACAATTGGTCATTTTTGTTGAGCATACAGCTATAAATAACTTTATTATATGTAAACTAATGACTTTAACCAATAAGCTCTCACCGACTTCTATCTAAATGAGGTCGATTAAATGTTGTCAACTTTATTAAAACCAATTCAATATCTGGTGAGAATGTCAAAAGCATACATTTTTCTCTGACCGCTCAGCCTCAACAGGATATCTACTGACACCTAGTGAAAAAAGTATGAATTTTTTCCTACTCAGCAACGAGAGTATTATTCACGCGTGTTGGTTCAGCGAAACACCAGCAGAGGTCCCTACAAGGTCAGTGTAGAGACATACTAGAAAAATACGTTTTGCCGACATCGATATGTTGTTAAGATAACTAACAGCCCCTTCCTATGCACGACGGTCTGTGACACCCCAGGGCAGTGACAGAATCCAGGTGCCAGGGCAGGCGGAAGGAGAGAAACCCTTCGTCCGTGTCTCTTAACAGAGAAACGTTTAAGTGGACACACGTGAAGCTAGTATAATCGTATTTTTTGGGTGAATGCCGACCATGATCGCTCTCCCTAATCTGCGATCGTCTTTGAACGCCTTTTTTCAAGACTTCGTGTGGTAGATGGTTTGGTAATGTACAGATGCTGGCATCTATTTTGAAAGAGCAATGCTGTCATGGTGTGTAACATTTTAAACAAAGTCTATTTTCCTTGCATCTACGTGCACAATTCGGATAAAATGAAGCCAATACACTTATTGTCTGTGCACTAGTACTCTGAAATTGTGAAGTTAATATAGATAAAAAACATAGTTTGAAATTTGAATAAAATTTCATTCTGTTCGCTATTTTAATTTAAAACACAAATACTGAAATTACATTGGTTTTATGTTTTAAAAAATAAATTTACTGTTGAAAAGAAAATAAATATTGCCTGTGACATGAGGCAGAAATTAGTATTATTAAATAGAATTAGTTTTGATTAGTATTATAGTATTAGTAATAATTCCTATTATTAAATAGTTTTTACACCCCTTAAAGCCAGAAAATGTTGTTATGGTTACTGCAAATATATGCTGTAAACCGGTTGAACCCACTAAATAATGAGTCGGAATCAGAGCCAGAACCTTATCTTATTGGGTTTGAGTAGCAGAGAACCCTAGTCATCAGCAACTCTTTTATCGGTAATATTAAACTTTAAAATTAGCCATTGAATGCTTACCAGCAATCTTACTAAAATAAAACCCCACCCCGATCTCGGTCATAAACAAAAAACGCTGTAATAATACTATCCTGCACCTCAATTGGGATCCCTCGCTTCAAAACCAATCACAGTCAATGAACTTGTCTCAAGTCAGAAACTGTGGCCTAAGTGAAACCTTGTTAAAGTCTGATGTATTTACTGACCTTAATGAGCCCCCCCCTCCTGGTTAGGCCAGAGAACATATCCCCTGTGTATTCTGCAAAGGTGAACATGTAGCTAATATTTACAATTCCAAATATTAATTTACAAACAATTGACTTAGTATTTGTCTTTTGAGGTTTTAGTCATGAAAGCTATGCAGCCTACTCAATTATTTTATATAGCTACTATTTACATGCCCCCTGGGCCATACTCAGCATTCCGAAATGAGTTCCCAGAATTGTTATCAGACTTTGTAGTCATGGCAGATAATATTCACATTTTTGGCAACATTCATAAAAGGCCTTTTGAGACAGATTTTACTCAGTGGGTTTTGTCCAGCATGTTCTGTGCAATGCCATATTAATTCCTTGGATATAGTTTTGTTCAGTGGAGTAGATAATGTGAATTTAACTGTTTTCCCTCATCATTAAGGAACATCAGTCCACCATTTTATTACGTTCACTGTCACAAAAAAACTCACCTGCGTATGAATGCATTTTAGATACAGTTCCAAAACTGCTAAACGCACCATTTCACAGTTGAAGTAGGCCTTCACTGGAGATTGTTACAATGCAAATAACTGACTACTCTCTAAATAAGCACACTTTTCCAATGCTCAATTGTCCTGAGATTGCCCAATACCGCCATGTCCCTGGCTCAACATGGATGCTTGAACTGTTTATACCTCTATTTATACCATCCCTCAACACTAAAACGGTAATGAGCTTCAAACCTACCAGCTGTCAACTGGTCCCTATTCCAACACAACTAATTATCCAGTTACTTCCTGTGCTTGTTAGCTGTTTAGCATGTGTTGAGCGCATTTGGTAATGGGTAGATGCAAGATGAGACAAAAAAAGATCATAACTCAAATCAGAATCAGAATGTGCTGCTGGTGTTGACATTTAATGCACAAGACTCCTTGACATGCGTTAGCTAACTAAGCAAATTAGCTCAGTGTAGGTAGCCAATAGAGCTTTCTGATATGTTACTGTACACAAAGCATCAGTCAATTCATGGTTTCATTTGCCCATCTGTTTAATGGAATTAGTCATATTGGCATGGATACCTTTATTAACTTTAGTTTAAACCCAGCATATTATACCCTGTTCATTAATAAAAGTAGTTTAGCTGTAGAAGACAGGCAGCCAGTGTGATCGATCTCCAATGCGGAGCAAGGCTGGAGCTTGAGATATACGGCTTTACCGGGTTTTAAAAAACAGACACACCTACTTAGGACAGCTCTATGCAATCAATGGTCAATGTTTTCATGTATGATTATAAAAAAGACCTCTTGTTGATGTTCTTATTAATATTTGTGTGCTGACCGGGATCCACTCTGGAACTGGCAGATTACATTATCACAACTGTATGTCTGCATTACCAGCTCCTGTTTTTAAAGCCCATTACATCTCATGTATGTATCTGTCTGTCATGTTAGACAACAAGAGAGTCAGGGCAATTATTGATAGTCAGTGAAGTAAATGTGATGATATCCCTAATGTCAGATGTATATGTCAGTGCAGCCTTATTTAACTCATATACACGCACACATATTGACCACTATGTGGATGTACTGGTATTTTATTTGTTTTACAAACCTGTTTCCAAAAATGTTAGGACGCTGCGTAAAATGCAAAGAAATAGGGAAAGCAATGATATGCAAATTATTTATCCCTGTAAATAGTACAAAGACGACAAATCAGATGTTGAACCGGGGAAGTGTTATTCTTTTGGAAAATGAATTTTTTTATTTGATGGCAGCAACACATTTCAAAAGCCAGACAGGGGCATGTTTACCACTGTGTTGCATCACTTCTAATTTTAACAATACTCTGTAAGCATTTGGGACCTAGGAGGCCATTTGCTGTCGTTTTGAAAGTGAATTTTTTTTTTATTCTTGATTGATATAGGATTTCAGCTGCTAAACGGTTTTCCTTTGTCTTATTTTTCATTTCATAAGGTGCCAAATTACTTTAATGTGGGAGAGGTCTGGACTGCAGGCAGGGCAGTTTAGCACCTGGACACTTTTACTACGAAGCCAAGCTGTTGAAATACGTGCAGAATGAAATTCAAAGCTGGCATTTATTTTTTGAGAAACAATAACATTTCTCAGGATAAAAACACGATATGTTGTCTTTGTACTACTTTCTACTGAATGTAGGGTTTAAATGATTTGCACATCATTGCGTGTCGTTTTTCTCCATTTTCCACAGCGTCCCAAGAGGTCATGGATTAGGATAGAACAGAGAGCAGCAGCAGGAGGACAGTTCGGATTCAGACAGATATGAGGTACAGGTTTCAATCAGGCTCTTGGCAGCACAAGTACAGGTTCATAAAACACAGACAACGCGGTTCATTGTGGTTCTATATGATTACTAATGAAAAGGTGCATTTGTGTTTGACGGTTATTTGCTCTCATCAAGACGATTTATTATAACCATTGCTGAAAAATTATTATAATTTTTGACTGTGGAAGCGTTTACACACGAGTTACAGTCAAACTACTTCAAAGGATCAATCAGGCAAAGACAAGGAGGTTGCAATATTACAAGGCAACTTCTTGTCAATAATTACTGTAAATTAAGTTAAAAAATCACTTTTCCAAACAACAAGTGTTTCCCCCTCTAATATTTACAAAGCGACTAAAGCAGTACTGTGCACAGCCCACTTGTATGTACTGTCCTGCTAGCCATTTTCTCTAAATCAATTTCATGTTGTTGCTTAGCGATCTATAGGCCGGGCATCTGTGTAATCACTTTGTGCTATGTTAAAAGGGCTTTAAAAAAAAGCGATCAATGTCATCAAGCCGTCATCTACTTCTGCTGTCCCTTTCCTTAGTGAGACGCTGAAAACCACCTTCTCTTTACTTCAGAAATATCCACATAGGCCATGAATGTTATGGGCCACTGCCCATTTGACATGCATCCTCTTGGGTCACAGTTAGTGAAAACTAACATTCTCCGCTCCTGCTCTAATTGTTCCAAGGCAAGCAGCAAGACAACACCGGAATGCTAATTGGAGATTAAACCAGATCACATTGTCATGGGAACCCTGACCTGTAGAGTAGCCCATATTTTGCACAGCACCTGAGTTTTCATCTATTTTATTAACTTAGTTCATTTTAGTATATTCAACTACATTTTCTTAAATGTGATGTCAGCACAAGTCAACCATGTTATTATATGTAAAGAAATATTTGACTATTAAGAAAAATTGCAGTAACCAAACTGTACTGACCGTTCCCCAGATTTCATTTTAGAAATCTGGTCACCTCATTCAAGAGTGAACAAAATGTACCTCGCTACATCCTATTTTGTATCGTAACAAACCCAATGTTTTCCAGACGGATAAAACCAACGCTCCTCAAGGTAGCAGGATAGAATAATCCCCAATATCCTGCCATGACACCAAGAGAGACTGCACATTTTGTTCACGGCAGGATATTAGAAATCTGGTCACCTCATTCAAGAGTGAACAAAATGTACCTCGCTACATCCTATTTTGTATCGTAACAAACCCAATGTTTTCCAGACGAATAAAACCAACGCTCCTCAAGGTAGCAGGAGAGAATAATCCCCAATATACTACCATGACACCAAGGGAGACTGCACATGAGCGGGAGGTATTACGCCCTAAGGTTAAAGGTTTCTGCTATGCTATAACTAGACACAACCCATCACATTGCCTGGGTTGGTATATGACACTAATAAACATAACCTCACCACTGGTGCCCCAGTTTCCCATTCATCAGTTGGGTGGCCCATCGGCAGAATGGATGAATGAACACTCGGACGATTTTCATTCTGGCTCGACTCATAAACTGATTAATTACCTTCGGCTTGGAATGAGATGGTTGCTTAATTTGGGGTACCAGGTGCAAATGTTATACATTTGTTTTTGAACGTCCGCTCTGGTCCTTAAGGCCACCTGAACGGTGGTCCAGACACACCATATCCAGAAAAACGGAAATGGCCAGAACAGAGTGAACGCACCTGTGTTTCCTGATGTCCGTTTTATTTGCTTTCTATTCCTCAGAGTCACCACTTATTCAGCTGGATTGTTTTGGTTGGCTCGTGATGCAGATCCAAACTGGTGGTGGAACGACCCGTTAAGGACTGATTTCTGGAATGCTCTAAGTGGGACCATGTTATCTATAGATAACAATGAAATTAAAAGAAATCTGCCCGTGACTTAAAATGATCTACGACCCTAAGCACAGATAAAACATAAAACATTTTTGTAGGGTTCTACTGATTACTCAGACAAAACAAGTAGCATAATAGACATGGAGGTTCACTGTGACATGAAGTATGTTACAACATTTCTTATTGGTCATTATATGTGTTAGGGACCGTGTTGTTTTAAACCCTCAAATTGCTAATGCAGCTGTCTGTATAGAGACAAGTGGTATGTACATTTGCTTGGAATGTTTTTTCCTGTCTTTAAAGCTAGAATCTGTAGCTGTAAAACTACAGTAGCCTATCCATTTGTGATATTACAACAAAGACACACAATAGAAAACAATTTAGTTTCAACTGTTTGTAGCAAATAGATTTGTGCTGCAACCGATTTTTATGTACTCCGTGTTGTATATATGGTTCCATGCCAAGGATGTATGCTCTTCTTCATATAAAACAAAACCAATTACAGATGTGAAATTTTTTACCAGTGGTGCTGTATCATTTCACCTGGATCCCAACTTTTTTATTAGAGTAAAAAGGACTTGGTTTTGGACAACACAAGACTATAGGACTTGGGATGTGCAAGGTGACCTAATATTCCTCCAATGAGTCAGTTATTTTGACACTTTTAAACGAATACATTTTACCCCTAAAATATGTTATGTTCTGTTTGGTTATTGCCTTTGTTTTGGAGCGTTGCCTGTCATTTTGTCATCATTGGTTACACCTGTGTCTTGTTAGCTGCGTATTTAGTCTGCCCAATTTTGTTCAGCCCTTGTTGAGTAATTGTGAGTCTTTTCTGCTATCGTGGATGTTTTTCCCTGCCTGTCTTGTTCTTGTGTTTCTGGTGTCGTTTTCTTTGCCTGTCCACATTTTGTTACTAAACCCATCAATTTCTGTTAGCTCTACGCTTGGTGTCCTGTTCCTCAAATAATTAAAAATACGAATAAAAACAATGCTGTGTTGCCCAGAAGTGAAAAATATCTGGTATCCGTGTTTAAAAAAGAAATTGGAATAGAAAATATTTGTTTTAGTGCAAGCTGGATGCTGTTGGAAATAACACAATGGAAATATGAGAGGAGAGTATGAAAGGCTGCTGAGGCAGGTTTTAGAGATGCATCTGAATGCCTCAGACTGGGCAGTACATGACAGGAGGAATCACTAGGTCTCTGTAAGCAGATGATCTCATTTAGATATTATCAGAGCTAATGCTCCCTAATTTGAATTCATTGGACATGACCTTGTCAGGGTTATAAAAAACCTGTGTAATCATCTCTTGACAGCACGCAGTAGTCATTAGTATGTTATTACTTAGCTTCAGTTATGGTATCGATGTTATATTGTAAACTCCTTAGCACTTTAAAACATGCTAAAGAATATTGATTGTACTTTTCAGTTGGTCCTCTTGGCCTTATGAGCAAAGGAACATTATCCCAGGACAAGCTTCTTTACCCCTCTCGCTGGTGGATGGAGATCCACACTTACTGTACAGTCAGTAATAATGTCTGCAACGTCATGTAAATTTGCTCTGCTCATATCACCAAAGGATCATGATATACTTATTATTTACTACTTTGACCAGGAAACTATGGAAGCTCACAACAGCAATACATTTAGATTCAACTGAACAAGGAGGCACTGAACCATGTTCATTAGCATCTCCTTCATGGATTTGGAATATAAACATTCTTGATTCTCAACATTCTGTCAGAAAAGCGACTACGGTAGCTTTGTAGCATTAAAAACAATAAGAGCGGGTGGAAGTCAATCCACTAATAACAAGTGAAATAAAAGTTGGAGGAAGCACCTATTGATTAGAACCCATTGGGTTCATTGGCATGCTAACTGTTGTAATACCCAGTTGTTGCCAGACAATACTATGCTCCGTCTACTAAAAGCCAATTCCAATGTTGTCACACAAGGTCAAACTGATGTTGGCCCATTCTTCTTGGCAGATATTGCCAGAACAAAAGGGTTCTATGATGCACCTACCACTTCCTTATTATTTTTCAAACTGCTCACCAGGATTTCTAAAGCACTTGTATATTATTTTTATTCTTTTTTCTAATTGATTGGATTTGTATTACTTTATCTCTGACTGATGTAGAATGCTATTTAGTTTTGATTGAGGAATTTCTGACAAATGACCCTTCAACAATCGTATTTAAATCCAGAAAATAATGGTTCGAAGGTGGCCAATGGTAAGATAATTGTGTCCTTATTTGACCGTGCAAATTATTAGACAGTGCAAATTCCTTTATCTGTGTTAACTAGGAGCATCCACAGCACAAGGATTAGATACTTATTTTAGTAACACATTCAGTTTTTTTTCTATTATTAGGTACACAAAAAAATTCAAATAACAGGAAGTTTCAACTGGATCAGGGCATCAGTAAGCTCCTGATCAGTCTGTGGCGCTACTTGGTGGTGTGGTGTCACATGCACTGAAACATAATGTCCAGTGGTTCTCATTGCCTATGAGAGCTTCCCATTGCCACAATGGCCTACACACTCTGGCCACAAGAGGCCAGGCATTGTACTGAATAAAAAAAAAAACAGGGCGCACTGCATCAGGTCATCACTGACCAAGTGCCAAACCGGTCTTCCTAGATGATGTTGCAGGCAGTTCACCACCGCGTCTCCGGACTCTTTCACGTCTGTCACATTTGCTCAGTGTGAACCTGCTTTTATCTGTGAAGAGAACATGGTGCCAATGACAGACCTGCCAATTCTGGTGTTCTCTGGAAAATGCTAATCGAGCTGCACGGTGCTGGGCTGTGAGCACCGGTCCCAAATGAGGACATCCCACATCTGCTTCATGCTCTTGAGACTGTCCTGGTAGCACACCTTGCGACGACACTTACGGACTTGCTCAATGGTCTGTGGCCACCACCTGCAAAGCCATTTCCTTTCTGGGGGTTGTCTTGCTGTTGCTTCTCCAGTACACCTGTTGTCACTTTTATTTACACCAAAACAGGAGACATTGATTAAAAATTGCTTATGCATGCCTAACTGGAATGATTGATATCTCTAATGTTTTATTGACTGGGTGTAATACTGTGAAAATGACTTGTTCCCTTCATTTTTCTAAGCAGTGTTATTTCCCAAAGTGAAAGAAATGTCATCGTTAAATAATAAATTGAGCGTGTGCTTTAAAATAAGGTCAGAAGAACATTTTAATGAACCAGTCATAAGTCCCTTTTTAAGGCACTGTATGTTTTTTTCCAGTGTACTTTAAGGTGAATAGTTTTTTAAGGGAGAGATTTAGATACATTTTCAATAAATACATTTTCAAAAACCTGTTGACCATTAGATACATTAGATTACAAGAAATAATTACACCCCCTGAAACACAAACCATTATACTCTTGGAAGGAATACCAATGGAGAGCATGGCAGGTGTTTATTGCATCCAAACAGTCGGCAGTAATCATGGTCACAGGCAGGCAATGGACATACACAGGTAATCCAAAAGGCTGGCAAATGTACAGGCTGGGGCTCAACAAGGAACCAGATGCAAAGTTAAATCATGCAGAAACAGGTCAGTACACAAATATCCAAAAACGTAGTTAAAAAAAACGGCTTGGTAGAAAAAAATGTACCTCATAAAGGAACCAACAGAATGAATTGTACTAAGGAGCTGATAAGAACATGTCAGTGACTAACACATCAATCTATTAATCAAATATATTTATAAAGCCCTTTTTACATCAGCAGTTGACACAAAGTGCTTTTACAAAACACCTAGTCTAAAACCCCATTGAGCACGCAACAACAGGGTTGAAGCACGGTGGCTAGGAAAAACTCCCAGGCTCAAATGGGGGACCAGACCTCTTCTGGCTGTGCTGGGTGATGTTTTAATACGGTACTATTAATAATTCATAAATTCACATGAGCTGTGTCCAGAGTCTGTAAAGCCTAATCTAGGTCAGAAGCATGACCGGATTTGCAGGACAGGGACCTTCCAGGGTGGGTTGATTAGGGGGTCAGCAGAGTGGCTGCTGGAATCGTCAGGATCATCTAGATCTGGGTTGATTAGGGGGTCAGCAGAGTGGCAGCTGGAATCGTCAGGTGTAGGCTGGTTCTGCAGCACAACCAGGAGGGCTCGGGACAAGGTATTCTGAGCCTGGTACTCCACAGGTGTAGGCCGAGACCTCATGTCCTTCTAAGTTGAAAGGCAACAGGAGGGAAGTTGTTAGAGAGTGCATTCCTTAGAGTTATGGAGGAGAACTAACCCTTCTCCCCCGGCACAATAATATTGCAGCATAAAACCTTTTGTCTGAGACAGGGGAGTCCAGTGACACAGTGACACAATCCAACCAAATTGCCAGGCATCCGCCAAAGGGACATCAACCAACCGCAAACACCCTATGTGAGGGCAGAGTATTGCCTGCAGAGTTCATTTGAATTGCTCGAGGGGCGCAAAGGAGATAGCACGCCAGTGACTCTGCCCTCAAGTGGCATTGGAGAGCAGGCATCCCAGTGTAGTTGGGAGCCCACCTTGCAAGACAGCAGGCTCATTACGGTACAGGCCAGTTATCAAGAAGACAGCATACTATATTACAACGCACCAATGCCGAAAAAGAAATTCATTTCAGAGGATATCAGAAACAGGCCAGCAAGAGCAAATCAATCTGGGGAAGGATATACAACCATCTTATGAGGACCTAAGTTCCATCCGTCCACCTTGAGGCAAAACATTTACAAATGGAGAGCATTTGACATGACAGCAACTCAGCCAAGGGGTGGACGCCCTTCCAATATATCCCTAAACGCCACAAGAAAAATAATAGTTTAGGTCAACGGCGACGCAAACATAACAAATGGAGATTTGCAGACCTCCCTTGCGGCATCTCAGGTTACTGTGCATGCTTCAACACTAATAAGGACACTGAATTGAATTGGAATTCATGCAAGGGTTGTTAGAAAACCCTGCACAGCCGCCTGATCCCACGAGGTTACATTTAAATTCTTCACAGATATCAGTTTGGTCGTGGTGATTAGGCTTAAGTTTGGAGCTGGCTACCGTTCAACCAAGCGGTCAACAAGTGCACTTTCATGATTTATGGTTGCAGTCGAAGTGATGACCCGAATGAGGGTATCGAATCTGGACAGGGACAAGAAAGTATGAAGATAAGCTGGCTGCAAGCATCAAGTAGCTTCATACAGTAAACAAAGCAAACACACCAAAAAGCAAATACAGCCGCATCGTATGAACATATATAATGACTGGGAAACCTGTAAAAACCAGTCCAATCAACGAATGCAGTGGTTGTAGCTGCAATTGACATTAGCTAGATAGCTTTGGGTCAACAGGTTATTTTTTCATGGATCTTTTCTATAAACAGTCCTGTTAAGCTGCTAAATGCGGTTTTACATTGAAAGGTGTTGCAGGATGAACCTGTTGACTGTATTGTTCATATTGTTTTGGATTAGCCAAGACACCATTACACTGCCGAGTCCTCGCTCACCTCGAGGAATCCATTAAAGATGGTCTACACCTCTGCTTCCTCCAACTTCTGCCCCTCTAGCCACTCTGGTAATACATCATTTATCAGCCTTGTTGTGTGCACTTTTAACAGGAATTTGCACTGGCGTGTCTGCTACATGATTACAATGTAAGGCATTCTCATTAAGTTGATAAGTCGATAACTTAACTTATCATTCAATATTCAACAGACAAATCAGGGTCTTCAGCACAATGTGATTTTATTTTATCTGTTATTTTATAGAGTCTGTGCAGATAGAATATTTGTAAATATTTGTATAAATAGTTCAAACTTTAATTCTAGGCTCCCTTGTTTGGACCACAAATATTTTCTCCCCCTCTCTGTAGGTTTGGTTTCACCTCTAGCAGCGGACACATCTTGGGGCTCATCTATGAGTGGAGTTAAGTGTTGCTCCCCTAACGTGAGGCCAGTGGGGCCTAGGTTCCTAAAGCAACCAATGACAGAGACACCACACCACAGTAAAATGTTGATAACACTAGTAGATGTCATAAAGAAAAAGCGTTGCATTGACAATCATTTAGCAGACATTTTTTTTTCAAACCAACTTGTAATACCCAGTTCCCTGTAAAAACCGAACACTCACCCCTGTCTTTTCAAGTGCTATAACCCACTAAACGAGCAGCATCTCTCTAAAATGTGCAACCCCGTGTCTTTTGACCAGACAGGGAACAACTCAATTTAATAGCCTCTTTCCTTGTCTCGCTTTCAAAACCCAAATGGATGAGAAAGACTTACCTCGTCTGACTGACCTTTTTCCAATGGAATATAGTATTGAAAAACAACTGTAAAAAAAGCATGTTCTTTTTTAAAAAGCTAATACTTAATTATTCCACGTCAGCCTATAAATAGTTTGAATAAAAAGAAAATGCAACAAATTGTCACGTCGCCCTCTGGGGACGGGCCCCCTCCTTGCTTTCGACGACATCGGCTTCCTAGCTGCAGCCGTAACCAGCAGTTATTTGCACATCATTACATTCTGGTTTTATTTACACATTACGCTGTGTAACAGCTTTATTGGAAACGGGGCTGCAAAAGCATAAATGACCAGCAAACATCTGCAGTTCATGTTTTCTGTTGATGTTTCCAACATTGTGTTTGATAGAATTGTTCAGAGTGCCTGTACTGCCTTTTTTACTAGTCTATCAGTTTGTGTTGACCTGTAGTCTATTTATATTCACTTGATCGCAATACTATTACCCCACCCTTTTGGTAAGGGAAGAGAAGGAAGAGAGGATATTGAGATAGGGAGGAAGGTTCAGTCTCTACAACAAGTAGCTAAATAGCTAGCTAGCAACTTTTAAGTCTAACAGATGTTTTCTTTACTTGAGATCGGGCCTACTTTTAAAAGTAGCTTGTGCCTGTGCTCTGCCCTGAGGTTTTAGTTTCTTTCT
Organism: Novumbra hubbsi; assembly: GCA_016801125.1. Taxonomy (NCBI): domain Eukaryota; kingdom Metazoa; phylum Chordata; class Actinopteri; order Esociformes; family Umbridae; genus Novumbra; species Novumbra hubbsi. The sequence continues at coordinate 193,794 of JACXGK010000019.1, forward strand.
CTCCACTACTGAATTAGTGTTATTGAAAATTCACATCTATCTGCACTATGCTTTTCAGATAAATGACCAACCATCTGCGGCTTGTTTTGAGCACATTATCAATTCATTTAACATGACATGTCTTTGTTGTGATTGTCACTCTCCTAGTACTTACAGATCACACTGTTTGTTACTCCTCTTGTGCCCACCCAGAATGAAAAAGCCATACATTCCCAGGAAGGTTTTCCACAACCTCTAGGAAAATCCATTTCTGCAATGAAGCAGGACCATAGACAAACACAAGGGACAGAGTTTTATGGCAGCTGGCAGCACGGTCAAAGCACAAAACTCTTGTGATGGTCAGTTTGGTCCGACTAAGGAGCACAGCTGCTACCCCATGGATGCATACATTGAGTTGTTAACCTACCTGGCCCAACGCAGACTTGAAACATTTTGGTCAGTTTATGTACTTATGGCTGTGATTATAGCTGTTGACATCCGCTATAAAGGTTAATTTAATTAGGCTTTGTATAAAGTGATTTGTTTCTCCAGAGAGAAAGGGTTTATTTGAATATATAGTGGGGAGAACAAGTATTTGATACACTGCAGATTTTCCTACTCACAAAGCATGTAGAGGTCTGTAATTTTTATCATAGGTACACTTCAACTGTGAGAGACGGAATCTAAAACATCAAAAAAATCCAGAAAATCACATTGTATGATTTTTAAGTAATTAATTCGCATTTTATTGCATGACATAAGTATTTGATACATCTGAAAAGCAGAACTTAATATTTGGTACAGAAACCTTTGTTTGCAATTACAGAGATCATACGTTTCCTGTAGTTCTTGACCAGGTTTGCACACACTGCAGCAGGCATTTTGGCCCACTCCTCCATACACACCTTCTCCAGATCCTTCAGGTTTTGGGGCTGTCGCTGGGCAATATGGACTTTCACCTCCCTCCAAAGATTTGTTATTGGGTTCAGGTCTGGAGACTGGCTAGGCCACTCCTTGAGATTTTTCTTACAGAGCCACTACTTAGTTGCCCTGGCTGTGTGTTTCGGGTCGTTGTCATGCTGGAAGACCAAGCCACGACCCATCTTCAACGCTCTTACTGAGGGAAGGAGGTTGTTGGCCAAGATCTTGCGATACATGGCCCCATCTATCCTCCCCTCAATGCGGTGCATGTTCCTTTCCCCTTTGCCGAAAAGCATCCCCAAAGAATGATGTTTCCACCTCCATGCCTCACGGTTGGGATGGTGTTTTGGGGGTTGCACTCATCCTTCTTCTTCCTCCAAACACGGCGAGTGGAGTTTAGACCAAAAAGTAAAAATGTTGTCTCATCAGACCACATGACCTTCACCCATTCCTCCTTTGGATCATCCAGATGGTCATTGGCAAACTTCAGATAGGCCTGGATATGCGCTGGCTTGAGCAGGGGGACCTTGCGTGCGCAGTAGGATTTTAATCCATGACAGCGTAGTGTGTTACTAATAGTTTTCTTTGAGACTGTGGTCCCAGCTCTCTTCGAGTCATTGACCAGGTCCTGCCGTGTAGTTCTGGGCTGATCCCTCACCTTCCTCATGATCATTGATGCCCCACGAGGTGAGATCTTGCATGGAGCCCCAGACCGAGGGTGATTGACCGTCATCTTGAACTTCTTCCATTTTTTTATAATTGCGCCAACAGATGTTGCCTTCTCACCAAGCTGCTTGCCTATTGTCCTGTAGCCCATCCCAGCCTTGTGCAGGTCTCCAATGTTATCCCTGATGTCCTTACACAGCTCTCTGGTCTTGGCCATTGTGGAGAGGTTGGAGTCTGTTTGATTGAGTGTGTGGACAGGTGTCTTTTCTACAGGTAACGAGTTCAAACAGGTGCAGTTAATACAGGTAATGAGTGGAGAACAGGAGGGCTTCTTAAAGAAAACCTAACAGGTCTGTGAGAGAATTCTTACTGGTTCTTACTGGTTGGTAGGTGATCAAATACTTATGTCATGCAATAAAATGCAAATTAATTACTCAAATCATACAACTTGATTTTCTGGATTTTTGTTTTGGTTTCCGTCTCTCACCCTTGAAGTGTACCTATGATAAAAATGACAGACCTCTACATGCTTTGTAAGTAGGAAAACCTGCAAAATCGGCAGTGTATCAAATACTTGTTCTCCCCACTGCAGTTGTAAGGCCCTGGCTGCTTCAGGCCTGGGATTTGTCGTTATCCTCTGCAATTGCAGAGCTATCTTAAACTTTTTTTAAGTTGGCGGCATGAGATGAGAGGCTTCTTTTTTTTCTGTGTTATGGGGTCTTGTAGAGAGGTGTTGTTCTGAGCTTGTGACTTCATCAGCCATCACACCTCGTTATCAGCGACCAAGTACCGGCCTTCTCAGGTCTAGAGCAGTTTATAATCAGCCACATACTCCTCAACCTCTATGTCCACACGTGAAGCACGTACATCACTATTTGTAGGAGTTTGCAGGAGTCGTGTAAAAAAAAATAAAAAAAATCCAATATTTTTGTATCAATGTTGAACATGTTTTGATATGTACAGCCATTAATATGCCTGGACAGTGTTCATCTCGCAAAACTCACTGGTTCTGTTGTTTCCCCTATTAAGTCATCAGTGAACGAAACAAGGTTTTCCCTACACCTATTAATGCTTGGTAATTAAAAACAACGGTTTAACTTAAAAAGTTACATGTCTGAAGGTCATTATATTGGGCCTGCCCTCTCCCTGGGGTCCGACTGAGAATTCACTAACATTGGAATGACTGATCGACAGGCATTGCCTTGAAACTTCATTTTAATTCATCCAGCCTGCTAATCCAAGTTCCTGTACCCTTAGCAGCCACCGCCTCCCCTTGCTTCACCTCGCTCATGCACCGTTCTAAACCAACTGTCATTTTCACTACCGCAAGCCATCCATCATGCTGAACACCTATTGAGTTCTTCAGCGGGGAGAGGGGGTTCCCTAACCACACCTCGTGTTTATACTCTCGTTCCTTTCCATTTATTTTTCTTCGACAAAACAGGGGCTTTTACTCAAATCCAAAGCAACCCAATGTTGCTCTAGGACAATGTTCTAGTGGTTTTTTTCCCCACAGCCAGGCAGGAATATCTGTTACTCTGAAAAACAAAAGGGCGTGCCAATAGTGACCACTTTACTAAAGTCGAAGGTTTGATTGACAATCGGTATTTTGGATTATTGTTTATTCCATTAGAGGTCCAGATTTACTCTCTGAAGCTTATCAACTTGATTTGGACGATGTCTTCGATTAAAACAATATATGGTTTTGCATATTTAAAAGGAAACAATCATTCCTTCATTTGTTTTATGAAAGAGCCATTAATCAGAAATGCATGAACACATTATCTTGACAATTCTATAGAGACCATCAGCAAGGTTTGTATTTCATAGTCTGCTGGGGTGAACAAAGGAATTACTTGGAATTGTGACTGTAGATGTCAATAACTAATGGAACCATTTCTGCAGATTATGAATTTTATGAGCAGAGTTGGTCTCCAACGTTTGGTTGACCCAAACCTGTAACTGATTCAAGGCCATCTGTTGACTGTCCCAAGTAAAAACAAAATGAACATTTTGGTGAAGTACTTTGGCCTATCAGAGAAACCTGCAGGCCTACCCATAATGGCTGAACACTGTATCATGTTAAAGAAGGGCTAAATTAAATTCAAATTTTATTAGTAATTTCTGCTGTTTCATTCGTATTAACTCAATCTAATCGCTATCCAACTAACTTTGTGTTCTATAGCAATATTAAATGCCTTGGGACGCAGTCTTTGTGTGTGTAACTACAGGTCATCAACTGGTTCATTCAGAATTTAGAGAGCAGGATCATCATGGGGGTGTTGTTGTGGAGTAGTAACGAGTCCTTCTCCAACTAATGGGATTTTGGAACCTGAAGCATGTCTGTGAAGAAGCATTTGGCTTCCTTATTTAGATCCTACTACCACTAATGTTTTTGAGCATAAACAACACTTTTTCAGCCGATAAGTCATATTTGGGAAACAAACAAGCTCAGAAAGCATTGCATGTAGGGTTCACCGTCTTAAATAATGTTTATTGTTAAATGATTCCTTGACTTAATTATGCCTCAAGGGGACACTAAACATGATAAAGTTGTGAAATGTAGCTTTCTGGACACATTTTGGACTTAACTGTTTAATCTAATAATAGTAATAATTTATTCAACTTCTATAGCTCTTTTCATTACAGAAAAAAATAAACACAAAGTGCTTGAAAAAGCAAAAAAAAACAACTACGTTAGAGTAGGTCTTCACTAGAATCCTCTGACAGAGCTGAAGGCCCCCAAGTGCAAGAATGACCGTTAAGAGAAAACACGGCTTCAGCAGAGTGAGGACCAATGAGTTTAACAAGGGAGACGAGCAGGTCCTCTGGAATCCGGAAGGCAGGACAGCTCACCCAGTTCTTGGTTTCACCAACACCCCGCCATCTCTGCCATCTGACCGCAACGTCCCCAAATCTGTAGACCACCCTCCCCTCACACCCTGTCCTCCTCCACGTCCGGCCCTACACTGGAGTGGCAGAAGTCGCTCCCCAAGCTCATCACCAACGAACCGTTCAGTTTTCCCAAAACTAAAAAGAAACAGTCCGGAGTAGATCTGAATGTACTTCATCTCTGTCCTTCGTAGATCTCCAGATAACAGGTGAAAGGTCCCTGCAGATTTTCAATACAAATATTTAAAAGAAAAAAATCAACTAGCTCTATTGAGTTGATTGCATAAAAGTACATTTTGAAAATAACTCATTTCTGTAAATGTTTGACGAATGAAAGGTATACAACTGATCAGCATTTGATTAACAACTGTAAGGTGTGGTAACAAAGTAGACCAATGCGCAGGAGGTTAGCTGACAAAATCCTTTTATTTAGGAGATGTCAGCATAGAGCAGCGTACGCAGACACTTTAGTAAGGTTCGGTCGTGTAACAACTACAACGCTTATAACACGGCACAGGAAACGACACACAGGGGATTAAGTACCCAACTACATTGGATGCAGCTGGCGGGTAATCAGGAAGGGTGTGTTCACAGGACATGGGGAAAACAGGACAGACGAGTACGATGGTGACTAAAAGGCCGGCGACGTGGAACACCGGGGTAAGGGCACGGCACGGCATCAGGTGAGGGGGAGGGCACGGCATCAGGTGGCTCCGTGACAACAACTGAAACAAAAAGTTATTCAAAAACAATGCACAGTCCCATTAGCATGATCCGTCTAGGCTGCCAAATGTGTTAATAATAATAACAATAATATGCTAATGACCCATTCATTGTTTACCAATAATGTGAAATATTATTTTACTAATACCATTTCCATCAGTTTTTGTAGTGAGCAACTGCCATTGAGTAAATGCAAACTACTGATTTAACCAAATTATTTTAACCTTACTTTTATCAATCAGATAATACTGCAATAATACAGCTGCATTGAATAAGGCTGTCATTTATTGCTATATGCTAAATTAGATTTCACCTAAAAAAAGGGTTTCAATATGTCAGATCTTTTTATTTACCAAGGTTTCAGATAGATTAATCTTACCATAATAGTAATTTTTGGCTCATTCAGGGTGCTATAATTCTATCCACATCCAGCTAATGGTTTTTAACGATTTCGACTGAAAAACTCAGTCAATTTTCAAAGTATATTTTCTTCCACAAAAAAGGGGTTCTTTTCCCTAACCTTTCTGTTTTTCTCCCGCTTCATGGACATTGTAATAATCTTCTAAATCAAAGTCGGAACAAAAACTCAGTGTGGGGGCTAAAGAACAAATTCTGTTTTCATTTTTCATAGGGATGTCTTCATTTTCACTCCCCCATATTCTTCATATTGTTTGTGTGTGTTGGTGGCCTTGACATGGATCTCTGTCTTCACATTGCAGGTACTGTCTGTCCTATCTGATCTGGCCTGGGCCCAAACCCTCCAAGCCCGGACCCAGGCATCCACCCGTGGGGACACCCAACTCCCCACCCGCCCTCAGCAAACAGGAAACTATCTGTCTTCAGCGCAGCCAACAGTTGATAGAGGTAAGAGGTGAGGAGGTCTATTCGGGGGGGGGTCCCACGTCCACATTCGAAAGACATCCGTGTCTTCCTTTTAACGATTAAAAAACGTGGTTTCCTGGGGCCGTGCAGCCGTCTAGGTCACTGCTTCTGCTGCACATGCAGCGTGGGTTAAAATCCGGTCCACTGGTCTTCCAGCGAACGTACCTTTTCCGTCTGTCTACATCCAATAAAGCATTAGAATGCTGGCCCCCACACCCTCGGTAGAAAACACGTCAGTTCAACAATAACGGACAGTGGATTTACTCCTCGTCCTTCATTCCCCATCCTGGACTTTCAGGTGGTCTCAAGAGGGGGAGGTTTGTCACCTGTGCCGGCGACCCCAATTGCTCCTGCTCATTCTGTGCCCGACCTCCTCCCCCTTCCCTCATCCTTGCCCACATATGGAGGACATTCCATGAGGGTGTCAGGTTGGCGCAGGCACTGAGGGATAAGCCACAATTCGCAGACAGGTGAGATTTGTTTAACCTCTAGGTTGGGCGAGGGGAATGTGAGCTATGAGGAGACACTGGCTCTCCCGACGGCATCGCTCGACACCTCAGAGATCCGTCATCACGGAGAGCGCCACGATAACGCCGACGTAGAGACAATGACTGGCGCCCAGCACCCACGGGTCCTCAGAATCTCTGCGCTATTGGCCTAAAAGCCATGTGAGAGGATGCACTTTTGCTTTTCCTTGTGGTGTGGAAGATCAGCTATTGTCATGATTAGTGTGTTGCAGAAAGTTGTGGTGAGAGAGACTCCGGGATGGACGCTGTAGTATGACTCCGAAAGCGGTCTCGGTGTCACCCCATGAATAAGACTGAATTATTCTACAGATTAATGAGGTAAAAGCAGAATCGTTGCTCTATTATTATTACTTCTATATTTTATGCCACATCTTGACAACACTGTGGCTCTGAAGGAACACAAACTGAAAGTATTTTTACTTTACAATTTTTTATTATACAATTTCAGTATGTTAATAAAGATCATTTTATATTCTTACAAGTACCAGAGATTATGTGTCTTCACTCAAAAGAAGGTTATTCGTTCATTAATTTATTTTTGTTTTATCAAACTGGCAGATATGCAATTCTTATATACACAGTACACTGAACGGAATCATTAATCATAGGTTTCAGCAGAAACTTAGTAAAACATTATTTTCGAAGCTGCATGGAAAGCGACAGACCTGTCTGGAGCTGGGGTTCAGTGCGGTTATATTTGCAAATAAACATTCAAGGGACATTGTTGATTGTTTCTAATATAACAATTTTATGTAATCGCCAGTAGTCAGTCACAAAATGTGGACTGAGTACTTTTCTGTTTCAGCCCTTATTTCCATTTGAAAAGTCATAAAGTGAAATATTCATAACAGAAATGTTGTAAAAACATACGATTGTACTGCCTAATTAAGCTTAATGAAGTTTTAGACCGTTAAGTTGTTGGATAACTTAATTTAGGCCAGTGATATAATACTGTTGAACTATTAACACACGCTGAGTATATTGTTCTTTTTAACTATTTAAAAAATGTATCTGATTCAAGCATCCGTAATAGTTATGTGAGGTTTCATTTGTTCGTAATGGTTAAAATCCTAAAAACGTTACCCAAAGTGTAGATTCTTCAAACGGAAAGTCACAATCCGATATCCAAAAAGCATTCAGAAAATTTAGAATTACCATACTCATTAGCATCTTAATATGTACAATTAGTTTTGTATGTGTAAGAGGTGGATATGTAACAAACCTTAAGTTGGGAAATTTAATTGACAATTACTGTAACATAAATAAGCTAATCATAAATAGGATATAATGTGCACTCCCCACTGTTGGTTTGGTGTAACAAATAATATCCTCAAACACAGAACTACCTGTAATGGGTGTTTAAATATTAAATGCATCTCAATTCATTGCAATATGTTTGTATGGTTGTTTGTCAGCCAAATGCAAATGCATTAAATTCCCTCTAAAGGTCAAATCCAATTATAATGTGACATTTTCAACTTAAATATTCAGGACACTGGCCTGGAAACAATGACGCAAGTGGCAGCAAAACCATGGACTGAGACTCTTCTTAGACTTTCTTTGAACTCCCCAGTTTGCACTAAAACAAAATGTTATAGTGAAGGTGACCTTGTAAGCTGTCAGCTGGTGATTTCTCCAGAAAAGATCCGGAGAGACTTTTGTACAAAACATCTTGTCATACCCTAATGTATTAGGATATACATATATATATATATATATATATATATATATATATGTATGAATACTAAGCATACAAAAAAAAAATTCAGTGTCCCAACAGCCCTTTAAAAATGTCTATATGTCCCATATGGCTCGTGAGGACATTCCAGATGCACATGCTCATTGGGAGTGGTGATACAATCTGCAAGTCCATGGATAGTCATGATGTCTTTAGTGACAGCTAGTAGACATATCTATACAAAGCTGCCCCAGTGCATTCGTTTCCTCAGTCAAAGGAGTGGAGTCTACCCAGCGGACCCAGTAATTCACAGGACGGCATATAAGCTGAATGGCACTCTAATGTAAGAGCCAGGCAGTTTGGCCTCACAGCCCAGCTCTTTAGTAAATCACGTATCTGGTTACAAAAGCTGCTTCTTTCCGATGAGTCCTGCAGGCCGCTTCCTGGAGTATAGTTACCAAGCAACAGCCAAATGGTGCTGTTGACAAAGTTCCATATGGTGGGACGATAGTAACAGGTTAAAGCAGAAAGTGCTCCATTCCATATAAATACTTACCGTCCTTATAAGGAGCAGGGCCAGAGATCCCATGAATAAAATGTCTTCCTACTGCCTACATGGTGCGAAACGTTTTGACCAAGTAGAGAACAGGGTGCTAACATTGGACTCGGTGTCTATGAGAAGTCCACTGGTCGGATCATCATAGTTGTGGCTCGCAGCGAGTAGCTGGGACCCTTGAAATAGTGCCACTTGATGCCATTCAACTTCCCGACGTGTTGCCCTTGGGTGAAGTACATTCCGTTGAGGTTGGACGGTCCGCAGGCGTCGAACCACCAACCTGGGCAGGGAGGAGAAGGGATTAGGAAGGGAGAGAAAAGGGAGGACGATATCAACGAAGGCAGGCATCCGTTAGCGCGCAATGTTGTCGGCACAAAATAAAAACTCCTATTCATGCAGGCTAGGCCAGGCTGTCCCTTGACTGACTTGAGTTTCTATGTCCTAGTTTGGTGATACTGTGTGACACGGTGAACTCCGGCAGCTGCTTTTGCAGTTATTTAGACTGCGATTACAAAGGTGTCTTCTTACTGTAGTATAGGTGCACCAGGGCGGCTAATACTAGTTGCTAACCTCTTGGGGGATCTGTTTACCCTCGATGGTATTCTGGGAAAGGGTAGATGTGCGTGAACTCGAATGGCCCCTTCCAGCAATGGCATTTGAGGACATTACATTTCCTGCTCACGATGATCACGCAATAGATCCTCTTTTATTGCTTTAGCATTACAAATGTAATGTTTACCCTGGAGCTGATTTCCACCAGAGATCTGTTGCTCCTTCCCCTGCTTTCGCTCTGCCCTAGCACCGAGAGCAGCTGAAACTGAGCTAAACAAATCCCTCGCTTTTAGCTCAGACTGACACACGCGTTGAGGGCCAAGAGCGCCCCTTGCCTCATGTGACCCGGTTCTGGCTCACGAGCAACACTTGTACAACAACCGGCCGTATCGCACAAAAACTCTGCAGTGTGTGGTGAGCGTTTTGTTTGCTCGTTTCGTTGTTCTTTGCGGTCACTTCTGCACGCTGTCAATTTTCCCGACCTCTTTTATTTTCCCTACGCTGGCTCCCCGTTCACAGTGCTTGTTAAAGTGAAGAGTGTCAGTGCTTTGTTGAGCGTGGCGCTTGATGGTAAGGCTGATGCTGGAAATATGACGTCCTTAGATTGGGGTGGACAGGGTTCTCTGATCCCCATTCGCCTCCTGCCGTCGCCTGCGATCGCTTTACGACCCTGGTCCTCGAAAACTGTCACTTGGTGAGTAGGGTCATCACGCTGCACTTAACGCTGGAGTGGTGCTCATTTTAAATCTCCCTGTCACTTGGCGCTAGGCCCACGGACGTTTAAGGTGCTCACTTGACACCCATCATGTGCTACAGTGGATGTGGGTGCAAGTGGCTGTTATGTAGGGTCCACGCATGCGTCGTTACTTCAAATGACCCCACAAAACATCTGTGCTGAAAAGACCCAACAAATTAACCGCTTTTCAGCTAGAGTGAGATTCAACCTATTTTTATGTTTATTTTATTGTTCAATGTGACTTTTATTATCCATCTGCCAATTATTTGCACATGAATCATCGCAGCAACACATAAAATGTGTTTCTGTATTTCATAAAAAAAAAAAAAAGACTGACATGTCGACAAACCGTTCTGCTTTTTAATCATGCTCCCCGCACAACCAGGAAGTACTGTACTTGCCTGCGCTTAATGATGACTGGACGGGATCTACCAGGCCGCTAAAACAGTGCTTGCTGGTGCCCAAACTACCTTGCCACAAGGAGACTTTAGAGCGTAACTTGTGGGCTCCCCAGGCATCACTGGCATACCGCCACCGGGATTTTAACCCCTGGCCGGTACAGCGCTACTGCGAGGCAGAGGCATTGCCACTGTGCCATTTGGGAGGCACCTCGACCTCCTCTCTGCCATGGTGTCTCAGTGGGCGTTACAGCGAGACCGGAACTTACCCCCGGTGAGCATGAGGGCACATTTGCACATGCAATTGTCATTGTCCACATCCTTGGTGCTGAAGTCCGCGCCGTGGATCACCAGACTGCTCTGCCGGCCGGCGGTACCGCTGTGACTCTTCAAGGACAGCCTGAGGAGAGCCCGGGGAAGACCAGAAGGAGAAGGGTGAATGAATGAGGGGAATGAGCAGGGAGAGATAACACTGTAAGAGACCTCCTGAGAGAGTTGTACTCTCCGCAGTGAGTGACCGAGGACATCTGCTCTGGAAACGCTCTCCAACTGGATCAACATCAATGAAATAAGGAGGAAAGGAAAAAAAGCTGTGCAGACAGAGTTGTCTGGGAAGCGTGTTTTCCTCGGCTGGGCTTGGACGTTTACCGTGTTACATGAAGCAAAGATCAGGTTATTGAAGCCATCTTGCAAATAGGGCCGCATTCGTCCGAACACAGAACACAATTTCCGAAATTTCTCAAATTACATTCCTGAAGAAACTATTGCATTATATACTGTACATCAAAATGAAAACATCAATTGTCACACATTTTTAAATGTCAAAAATACAGTTCGGGAAAAAGGAGAACAGTTGCATAAAGTTGCATACTTTTTAATAAAAATATCTACTAAATATCGCGTATAATCATGGATAATCCATTGTACAATGGTAGTAAGTCTATTCGATCTTACTACTTATTTAGTCTTTACATATGCAATTGAATGTGGAAAATAGAAAATGCTCTTCTTTATGATACATTCCAGTATTCAAGTAAGTATTCAAAACAACATATTGCCTTTATATTTGTTTTTTAATTTATTAAGTATTCTGTCCAATCAGCCATTTCGAAAGATGTTTTACCAAAACATCACCCCCTTGTTGTACACATCAACTTCTAATTTTCTAAAATTAAACAATACGTACTGTATATAATGATCAGCGCACAAAAGGTTAAAACATATGCAATTGAGTAAGATATATGGATTTTCCTTGATGCTTTTCTTATTGAGAGATTAAACATCAAGAGGTCGCTATACCGCAAAAACGGAAAACTTGAAGTACCTTTCTCTTTTTACGTAGTTCCCATGTTAGTGCATTTAGTTCATTCCTGACGATATATCAGCCTTGATTAACATTTCCATGAATCAACAACTGTGTTTCATCGACTAAGTCTTCAGCTCGCAGGTCTTATTCAAGGCCTATATTTCCCCCACCACTGGTCTTGCCTTGTTTGCCGCGAGCCCACAATATCTGTATGCACTGAGCCCAGTGTGTCGGCACTGAGTCCTGCTGTGTTCATTCATATGATACATTCCTTTTTGTCAGTTAATTAAAGGCTGACCCAGGTAAAGCCAGGCGATGCATTCTCACGCACACAATTCCCCTCAGAGAGTTTCCATTCCTGAATGACTATACAATGTCCTTGCTTGTGTGTATGGGCAATGCCCACAGAATAGCCTCCTGCCCTAATACTGTACACTATGATGTGTCCTTTCTGCTCTTTCTATGGCAAGAATTAAAAAAGTGAGGTATTTCTTACTGTAACTTGCTCTGGATGAGTGTCTGCTAAACGAACACAATGTGACTGATTCTCGGTCTAACCTGAACATGTGGAACCTGTAAATCCTCCCGGGCCCGGCTGTACCGGCGAGAGGTGCAGTGAACCAGTGGGCACATACAGGACGGTGAGGGGATGCCACGTCCTGGATACCCCATCTGGGGGCTTCGAGGCTAGGGCCGGTGGAGATGGATGTCCCTCAAATGGACACGTGGTCGCAAGGTGGCTAATCGACTAAAATTGAAAGCCGAATATGAATTCAACGATCAAACGGAAGATTCAGAAACAAGTCCTTTCCATCGATCCATTCAGTCCATCTCCACCAATTCTAATAATCACACTTTCTTGCCATGAATATCCAAACAATTCTTTGTTAGTAGAAATAAATGCATGTCTAAACACGCTTCAAGAGTGCGCAGTTGTATATTGTGAAAGCTCTCTTTGGTATGACAGCTGAAATGCTACAGTGTTTGGACCTTTTATCCTGCTGTGATCGGGCATCATTAGGAGTTCGGTGTCTGGCTTTCCCTTTCCAACACACAAAATCTCCAAAGATGGACTGTCTGAGCCAAAGAACACTGTTTAAGGACCGTGCCTGGGCTGCTCTGAAACCGGTTTGTGGAGAATCGTTTTTTTCTGCAATCCATTGGCATTATTGGGAAACTATGGGGGAGGAATTTCATGAGACACTTACCTGCATATGACACTTTCAGCACGAGTCTGATTGGAACAGCATGGGAACTTCTCGTGATAAATCAATGCCAGATTTTGGTTTTCATAACTCTTTCGATATTTGGTTACATTTTATAAACTAGAGCTGGGAGAATAAACCATTTCAGATTTTGTAAACTTCTTACAACCCCTCTGTCTGTATAAAAGCAGTGTTGGAACATACTGTATTACTACACTCTCATAAGCATTATGCGGACAGTATTGTACTGCAGGAGGTGGTGTATTGTCATCATAATGGAGCGTATTAAGGCATTAAATAAAGGAAAACAGACAGACCATTATAACCCTTAAGAGTGTAGGTCTTTCCTTCAGAACATTTGCAAAAAAGCTAAGATGTCAGTAATCCTTCCTACACTATCAAAATGCACTTGGAAACTGGAGAAAGGAACTCTGACAGAAAGAGGTTTGCAGACCTTAATCCATTACAGAATCAGAGGACATCTTCCTGAAAGTCAACAGCTTGCGTGATAGACAGCTCACAGGACAACAGCAAAACTTAACACTGGTCAAATTAAGTCAATTTGAACTGTGAAGAAAAGACTTCCAGCTGCAGCTCTGACAGGTTAAGTGGCAATAAGAAAGCAATTGTTCAGATTGCAAAATAATATAAAACGCCTGGCCATGAAGTACCACAGTGGACTTCTGAAGACTGAAGGAAGGTCTTTTGGAATGATGAGTCTAGGGGACAGTTTAGGTATGCAGTTGAGTAGACAAAAAGGTAGTTCCAACATGCAATACCACAGTGTATGACTAGTTGGTTAGGGGTGTTTAAATAGTCTATAATATGCCACATATTATAGATTGTGCAATCCATTTGTACACTCCAAATTACAGAGTAAGCAACTGACATCAACACTGACAAGATTGGTATATACAGCATGTTCTCAAATAAACCAAACTATATCACAAATGTTACACAGTTTGTGAGCTCTTTAAACAATGCATTCCCTTGTAGAGAATCAAAACAACGTCAGTGTGGTCGTGTACGGCAGGCTTGCGGCCTTTCGCAATGACCGAATATACAAATTTTAGGGAAAAATGTTCAAGGGAAAGAGTCAGTTCCAAGGGAAAGTTTGAACTATTATTGGCTCCTCGTACTGTGCAATTTGACAATTTGTCGTTACTCGGCCTTTGCTATTATATTTCATGTTTCCTATATTTATGTTTCATTTAAGACAAGATGCAAATTTTGTTCATCACAGTATTTCGTTATCAGTGTATGCTGTCATTAAGTCTTTTGTTTGATAGACTATTAGAAAAATGTCTTCAGTTGTGTAAAAAGACATAATTGATCTACATTGTAGAATTTCTTATTTTTTTTGTCCTACAAATATGAATTGCCATGAATAAATAAAACCGTAACTACTTTTTTTTTAACACCCTATTGCCAAACTCTGATAATGCCCAGTTATTGACTGCGTTGTCGGAACAGGGTAGGCAAAGTAGGGGCCCTCTTGCAACAAGCTTGATGTCAAAAGCTCCGCAGTTTCTGAGCAGGGGGGGTTTGCGCAACAGCTCCCTTCTGCCTGGGGCCCCCGACCGCATCTGGGAATGTCCCTTATTAACTGACACCTCGGCTTGGCTCTGAGGGTTCAAATTAGATTCCTGAAGTGAAGACATTGGTTGGCAGAGGGCATACTTGTGACCAAGATATTTAACATGAACATGATAAATGTGTACATTTGTGTACACAAATGATGCAGAAAGTGAGAAGGAAAATAAGTGACTACGTCGCTGTTGAGACCTGAGCTGAGCCCACTAAATCATTATTGTACTATCTAGTTGGCTTTAATCTGTGGCTATATCTAAATCAAAGATATAAAAGATGAATGGAACAAGTAGACTGAAATGATAGTAGGCTGACAAGAGTGTGTGTTCAATGTGTATCTGTGTATTTGTGTGTGTTGAACGAGTAGGGGTAGTGAGTTCATGGTAGTATGTAACACGTGCTGAAACCCTACTGACACATTTTTTTGTTCACAACACAGAAGTTCTAGCCAGATACTCAACTTCACGCCTTTACCACACATATCATAGAACGCAGCTTGAGTTCCTGCCAGTATAACTCCTGTTAATTCCTGAACCACGCATCCAGGATGTAGCCTGCTACTGAGCTGATAAAGAACAGACACAAGCTGCGTATTTAGGAGACATTTACATGGCCTTACGACCGAACACGGAAACATTGCCAAGACACGTCATGAAGACGGATTCTCAGCAGTGACACTGGTCTGACCTTGTAATCGATTGTGTCTGTATTTACTGGGCGTGTTGTGTATTTACTGGCCAATTAACCAGATAATCCAAGTCAATTAACAACTGTATTAAGTCTTGTCGATTCCCGTATGTGCTCAACTGATGAAGTCGAAGGCAGAATTAACAGACTAAATCGAGAGTTGGACATGGATCTCCAATGTGAGCACAGTTTTTTTTCACCGCCTCTGTTTCTCGGCAGAAATGTTTAGTGTGTCATGTCACAAGCTGTATTTCATCTCCAAGGTCAAACATCTGCACAACCGATGCAGGCCCTTACAGCGGCTGAGGGCCAGACGAGACGATCTGATTGGCTGTTGTTAGAATAACTAGAGCAAATGAGATTGGCCGAGGCTCATCTATAAAGACAATGTTGCAGAGGACTGATTTGGGCATTCTCAATGACACCCACAGGGGAAATATTATTGGTGTCTTTCCTTTCTACTTCTGCTTATATACCGCAAGTCTATTTTACAACATTTTGATACATTTGACTTTAATCACAAAAGCATTGCAGAGCATAGTTGGAAAATGTACAAAATTGGGTCTGGATAAATTGTGTTATTTTGAAACTTGTGTTATTATTGTAACAAATTACAATAACTAAGGATACCCTAAATATATTCACAACATTTTTGATGAAATAATTCAATAAAATGTATATCTGAATAAAGATAGGATTGCTGCATATTTAAATTCTTACTTCTCTTTTGTTTCAAACTGTCATATCATTTGCACTTGGAACGTGCATTTTGGCAGGATAAGAAAAAGGTATATTATTTTTGCAGGTACTTTTACAGTTAAGCCTTTTAGTTTTGGTCATTCTGTAGAGAGGAAACCAAACCACCCAGTGTCAGCCAGCAACAGACGGAGTAAAGAGCCTTAACTCCGACAACCCCACCTCCCCTCCCCCAAAGTGCTATAAGTCACTAGTACCATAGGGGTCCATACATCAACGGCCCTCAGTGGAGGCGACATTCCTCCCCAAACACTGCGAAATAAAGAACATCATAAATATGTCTTTCTTCTCCTAAATGGCGAGACGTGTCAGACTCCGACTAAACACACTTGAATAGTCCAGGGCCCCTCTGATGCTTCCATAGGCTTTCTAGTATCTGCTTGCCACGTCCCATTTCAAAACGCACCATGCTACACCAAATGGGGCCTATTGCTCTCGCGCTTTATTGCGTGTGCTGATGTTCAGAAGTGGTTACACCGGAGATGTTTCAAGCCTATCCGCATGTAGCCTGAACATGTAACTTAGACATATATAGAATGCAAACCTGAAAACTTAACATCTGAATTATTTTGAAGGGGGAGAAACACGTTTCTGCACCGCTACTACTAAATCTCATTATCAGTAAATGTTATATATTTCTTCTCTATTATTTCTGTGTAGAATGGAGGTAATTGTGTTTGTCTTTCAAATTGCTGTCTTCCTTCTCTTTAAAGACACAGTTCAATCTGGCCTTCCGCTTCCTGTTATCCCAGTCTGCAAACAAGGCCAGAGACGACGGACCTGCTGAGGTCCAGGGAACGTGTGCTGTCAACACCTGGCAGTCATTAGCCCCTTGAACCGTAGCCTGATTGGCTCATAGCAGAGGTTAATCACCATGTTCAATGCATCACTTCCTACCGGGACACAGAGGTGTCTGGCTATAACCTGACGTGGAATACAATTTAGACAGACAGACGGACAGTCAGAAAGGAAGACAAACCCATGCGTGCCTGGGCACAAACTGATCTGAAAAAACCCTGAAATAAGTTCTTTCCAACTGTGATCATTGTTGTAGCTTACAAATTGACTATATCAGTGCTCATTCATTCCCCCCCAAAAAATCCACGACATGCAACTCAAAGAAAGAGGTCATGAAATACCAGAATTATATCACTGTATATGTTCCCACCTAAATCTTCTTGCAATTTAGATTCACAGCATATGGTGGAAGACAGCTGCAGTGCATTTGATTTACGAATGGACAGTATTCAGCTATCCTGCTTCCCTGCTGTAACGTATTGTTATCAAGCCAGAATGCAGTCCAGATGAGTGTTGGGAGTATGTTGAGCTGTTTTACTTAGAGCTATCAGGCATCCCATCTCAGTGTGGGGCTAGGACAGTTGGGTCACAACCAATCTAGAGAATCCCCTCTCTGCCAAGTCCTCCTTAAGTCCTCCAAATCCTCACATCAAACACATCGGAGCAGATCGTCCGATTCCACCTGGGATCTTTCAAATCCTGGGAATTAAAGATGGTGGCGGTGCGACAGAGAAACCATATTGAATAACGATGTGACAGTTAGTCGAGGAATGAACACGTTGTGCTTTTTCACAACAGAGAGGATTTCGATGCACTCAATGAGAACTTTTCATTTTAAACTTCACGTGTCTGTGCATAAGTTGAAATCCCACACAGTATTATTATTATTATTATTTTTTTACATAGTACTATTTTAAAATGTTCATGAAATTACGGTTTCATTCAATGTCTTGGGCTCAGTGTGAAATTCTCATTTGCAACACTAAAGCAAACCTGCAATAAAATGTTCTCAGCTGCACATTCACTGACCCAAACAATCCCTGGAAAGAATCTGTTGATACAAAATATCAAATAATCCAAAATGTATGTCGTAAACCGAAGTTAGTTTTTCAATAGCTTACAAAGGGTCAGAACCCTTCTGTAGCCTGTGTCATGTGACCAATTATGACCCCTGACTGATGTCTGTCTATGAGTAACGTGTATGTGGCGCTATCTCATGGCCTGCTGAACCCTATAAATACTTTCCCTGACCTCCCTGTCCACCACACACACAGTACTCAAAAAAACAAAGTTGTTTCTCCTTCTAGTTGAACCTTGCTACAAACAAATGTTTTGTCTTAAAGCACACTTGTAGCAAGTACTGAAATTAAGTGTAACAAACCATTGTTATATTTTACTTACATCTTGTAACTCATTCTAATTACGGCATGCAATGCATGTTACAAACAGATATTTTTATTCTAAATCCACTTAACTAGTGTTACCCTTTTTTTAATAGTTTATCTCTATTCGAATAATTAACATCAGCGACAAAGTGTTACCCTTTTTTCATTTAAATTGGATTTATCGACATCAGTGACAAAGCGGAAGCCAGAACCAACATTTATCAACAGTGATCCATTGTAATAATGTTTTGTTTTACCTGGTAAATTGACTGAAAACCACCTAGGCAATGTTGTACCTTACTGTAAAGTACCCATTCTGACAACATTGCCCTCAAATTAAAACTTTGACGCTCATATCAAGTAACAGTATTAACTACTAGTTGTTAAACAAGACTTTAGCTAGTTACAATAAAGTAACTTGTGTACATAGTCTCATAACTTTGCACTCTTTTAAAACCTTCTTGAGCACAATCCAGGTGGGGGGAAGTAACACAATAGTACACAATATAATATGTGTAACATCCACTTTGTCACAATGTAATGACCAGTTGTTAAACAGGAAGTACTTGGGTTTTACATGTACTATGGTGTAAAAATGTGTCCTCATAATCTGAAATGGGCTACAACAAGCAATACCTTTATGGCAAGGTTTCCAGAATGGGTAACGTACTGTGTAAGTACGTACACATATCCCCAGGTTATTCGTTTTTCAATAAAAATGTGTTTTCAGTCAACTCACCCAGTAAAATAAAATATTATCACAATTACTCCCTTTTGGTTAAATTTTAAACTATTCAGGTTTACCTAAAAGTACATTTTATTATAATCTACCCACATTTAATGTGGTTTAAAAAATTCTTTGGGGAATTGCTGGAACAGTTGATTTGGGCTTTTTTACAACAATTCATAGTGATTGGTATGTAATCAGGCTATTGAGAATGTGCTATCATCAAACACACCCTTGAGCATCCCAGGGGATCATATTATTTCATCATTGATGTTAATGAATGAAATAAAAAATAAAAAAACTGGACATTTGACTGTTAGAAAACTCCACAGCTGATTGTGGAGATCATGGAAAAAAGACTGATCTTTCTTGTTGTGTATCTAGAGCATCTGAAATTGTGGGTTTGATCAAAATAGGTAGAAACAAAGAACTCATCAGTGTATTGTATTAAGAAATTAAGTCTATTTCATGTAAGACATTTGTAAGATTCTGAGGATCTCGTGCAACGCTGTGTACTACTCTTTTCACAGAAAAGAAAATGTCTCTAACCAGAACAGAAAGAGGAGTTGAGGGCCCCAGTGCACAACTGAAAAAGAGGACAAATACATAAGAGTGTGAAAGTCACAGCGTCGACAGTGAAGAGGCAACTACGGGATGCTAGCCTAGGCAGAGTTGCAAAGGAAAAGCCCCATCTCAGACTGGCCAATGAAAATAAAATATTAAAATGGGCATTTGAACCCAGACAGTGGCCAGAAGAAAATGAGAAAAAAGGGTTATGGACAAACACATGTAAGTTTGAGGTGTTTGGATCACAAAGAACATTTGTGGAAAAATGGGAAGATGCTGTACGAGTGCTTGACTCCATCTGTCAAGCATGTTGGAGGCAATGTAATGGTCTCGGGGGGCTCTGGTGGTGATAAGGTGGGACATTTGTACTGTGTGAATAGAGATCTTAAAGATGGAAGAGTATCATTCCATTTTGCAATGCCATTACATAGCCTATGGAGGGCACTTGATTGGAGCCAATTTCCTCCTACAACAGGACAATGACAATGGAACTATGCAGGGAAGAAGCAGTCAGACTAGTATTTTGTCCATGCTCTTCCACACTTGGGATTTCTTTGTACCATAATCTAGTTTTTGAGTCCATTTCTTCTATAGCTTTTTTTCAAAAACAAAATTCTCTAGTTTCTTTCTGTTTGTCAGTCTTTCCTTCTCTTTCCTTCCTCCATATATCCTCCCTCTATATTAGACCTAAATGGGTCTAGGGCCTCAATTTGAGGCCCATATTGCAAACATTGATAAATGACTGTTATCAAACTAATGTGTTGATACAATGGCAGTAATTAGACCGCTATTTGCAGGTCATGACTAAATTACTGTACAATCCACCATTACGATTGCAACCGACTATTTCATCAAGATAACTATTTCAGTCCGTTATATATATATTGTCCCTTTGTGTTGTTTACAAAGAGATGTAACTTTAAGCAAACATGTTAACCAGATTCACAATACACTAAAAAAAAGAACACAAACACATTTTATGTGGTCATAGTTTAGTGGGATAGTTTCTATATTACAAGGTCAGTCTGTAAAAAGAATGTCCATCAACAGTAATTGTACAGTATTATTTAGGCAGTGTTGTTCTCCAACCTAAAGTACAGTATATTTTGTTACAGTAAATTAATATGATAGATATAAGGCTTTTTATATTGTGGGAAAACAGAAAAAGAAAGCAATATGGAAGAAGAGATGCAACTGCACACCCACATTTTCAATACTAATACAAACTCTATTCCCTTGGCGAAATATTTCCAATAAAATAGTATTTTGTCAGATGATAAAATATAGACAAAAGCTATTGCCAAGACATTCATCAAATTGAGCAAAGCTTAAACACACTCAACAAAATAGACTTGCAGAGGCCCTGCACAGTCTGTGAAATTGAAAGCAGACCAACTGACTTCTTCAAATACTTACAAATGTTTTGAATAACCAAGATCTCAATGACCAAGTATAGATTTAATAGCATTATTATATTTTTTATGGATTATGCTGGCTGGACACTGAATAAAGCTGTGCTGGCTAGCCTTCTCAACCACTCTGTTTAGGAATGTATAAAAACTGGCAAGGAGGGAATAAAAGTGACAGCCCTTTCTGTTTATGATTTAAAGGAAAATATTCATATATTTCTCTATGTAATAATTGCACTTTTCTTCAAACAAGTAATTCCCGTCTGTCTTCCTATTTAGACTGAAAAAGGAAAAAGCTTCATGACATGAAAAGCTCCACGTGTTCATAACAGATGCACATCGTTGGCCTCCAGCTTTAAATGATCATCTGCATTTATCAATACGTAAATGTTGGTGCCGTTCTGTGTGTCTGTGTGTGTGTCTCTGTGTTTGTGTGTGTTTGTATTCGGTATGCGCATGTGTGTGTGTATACAGTGTGTGAGGGTGCATGACTGTGCTATTTTAATGCGTCTTAACAAACGTTTCTGCGTCGCTGTAGATAATACTATTCCAGTAAAGCCCCCACTTCCATGCTCGACATAATCCAAAAGGCAAACAATAGGCACATTTCTCACTACAGTCCTTTGGTTCTCAGTAAAACAAAAGCAATTTGAAGAACCTGACACATTGAAGGATATCTGAGTAAAAACTTTCTGAGCCGTGGACCTCTGAATAGTTTTTTTCCAGTGTTGCTGAGAAGCAATGACGATAATCATACCACATAAATGTGCGAGAACAATTCTATTTATAGTGATTGGAACACTCTGCTCAGCCCTGAACATCGTCCCCTGATATCCTCCCTCCTTCCCAGAACCTGAAGCCCACTTTAGGACCAAAGATACAAACAAACAATTTTCTCCATCAAAAGAGAAAGAGGTTAGTATGGATGCAGCTTTTTGTTTATTTAAGTGTGCTAGAGAGAAAGAGAGAGAAAAAAAGCATGGAGGGAAAAAGAAAGTGAAATAGAGAAAGAGAGAGGGAGGGTTGTGGATACATTGACAATGTCACATAGTTTTGGTCCAAAGTAATTGACTTCAAGTGTAATTAAATCACTATTCCCATTAATGTGTCCTTTGCGAGATCTAAATATGATGATCTTAGCGTTCCATCAATGTAATTTCCACTTAAAAGGTCCTAACGCATTTGCCCTAAAAATGTATCAATTTATTATTAAATTAATTTGCCCCCTATTACAAGTATTATATGTTTGTAAAATGTTATTTCTACTTAAAATGTCCTAACGCATTTGCCCTAAAATGTGTTGATCGCTCCTTATAGCTTTACCCGTAAAATCAATCAGTAGCTTCGGTAGATAAACCAAAGTGCCCTAGGTCCTGACACATTAGGAGGGACACATGATCCATGACATTTGCACAAATTAGAAAGTGCAGTCGCATCACTCAATAAATCACTGTTGAGTAAACAAAAAGTCAAATTTGTGGAACACCATTAAAGACAGCATAAATTACTTTAAAAAGAAATAGACCTTCCAAAGTTGAAAGAAGACAAACTAGCATGTTATTGCAATAAACTAAAAAAACAGAAAATCACCTCAGTTGATATTTTCCCCTGAGCAGCTGCTCTAAAAAACCTTCAATTGCTCAGAACATTTTGGAATTTTCCAGTAGTTTTAGCATATTTCGTGCATGACATATAATACAAAAACTCATTTACAAAAACATTTGGATGCTGTGTAAAATGTAAATAAAACAGAATGCAATGATGTGCAAATCACTTCAAGCCTATATTAAAAATAAATGAACAAAGACAACCTATCTAATGTAGAAACTGAGAAATTTGTTTTTGTTTCTTGAAAAATATATGCACACTTAGAAATGTATGCCAGCCACACAGTTTAAAAAGTTGTGACTGAGGCAACGAACGACTGGAAAGGTTCTGTAATGCTAAAACACTGAACCAGGTGGGATATCACACAACTAATTAGGTCAATTGGCAGCAGGTCTGCAACATGATTGGGTATTAAAAGATCATTCCAGAGAGGAGGGGTCTACCAGTATTGAGGATGGGGAGGGCTTCGACAATTTGAGTATTGTTTCTCAACATAATATTGCAAAGAGTTTGGGGATCTCATCAACTACGGTACATTATATCATTAAGAGATTCGGAAAATTCAGAGAAATTTTGTTATGTATGGGACAAGGCTGAAAATCTATATTGGATGGCATAGATATTCGAGTCCTCAGGTGGCACTACATTAAAACCAACATGATTCTGTAGTGGAAATCATTGCATGGGCTCAGGATCACTTCTGAAAACCATTGCCTGTGAACACATTACGTTGCTGCCTCCGCAAATGCAAGTTAAAACGTTACCATGCAAAGAAGAAACCATATATAAACAAGATCCAGAACCACCAGTGCCTTCTCTGGTCCTGAACTCATTTAAGATGGACTGAGGCGAAGTGAAAAACTGCTCTGTGAATTGAAAACATTTGGCGCATTATGAAACAAGAAATATGACAAAGGAGACCCCGAACTGTTGAGCAGCTAAAATCCTATATCAAGTAAGAATGGGAATATATTTCACGTTTAAAACTACAGCAATTGATCTCCTCTGTTCCCAAACGCTTTTAGAGTATTGTTAAAAGAAGATGTGATGCAACACAGTGGTAAACATTCCCTGGTCTCAATTTCATTGAAACACGTAGCTAGCATCCATTTCACAAGTATTTAAAAAAAAAAAAAAACAATTCTCAGTATTAACATGTGATACGTTTTCTTTGTACTATTTTCAATTGAACTTAGGTATACATGATTTGCATGTTGCTGAATACAGTGTTTGGTCACAACGTTTTTGCAGACGAGCTTGTGCTATTAAAATTGCAAAGAATGTCTCCATTTTCGATAACAGCCCATGAAGTAAGAACACCAATTCAAGTCATATCAAGACACAGAGAGACAGCCCGCTAGTACCTGTAGTTGCGTTTCTCACTGTCAATGTGAAAGCGGTCATACAGGGAGAAGGCCGTGTGTCCGTCCCAGTCGGTGAGCTCCACGCGGAGGGCAAACTGCCTCTGGCTGGTCAACAGGTATATCATTTCATTTCCTAGCCAGTGCTCTGCAGAAACCATCCCGAAGCCCTACAACAGAAGGGGGGAGAAAAAAAAACCCTGAGTCCTTGCTGGGGCCCATACAGAATCTTCCAATGAATTACATGATTCAAATCCCTCATCCCTTCCAAGGTCTGCCTGGAAGAGATGCAATCTTTCCTAACATGGAATTTTTATATATTATTTTTGTCAGATGATTATCACAGACGTTTATGGGGACATAATTAAAGATTAGACTTGCTTTCAGATTGACGCCAAATCTATTGTATTTTTGACTGGAGATGGGACTATTGTGTATAACAAATACCGTCGCTGTATACCATAGTAATGTTTATTCAAGTTTGTCTATGCTTGCACATAAAATCTAAATTAAAATGCATATGCCCCATGCACAACATTCTAAAGGTGACAGCAATGTGGCAGTATTGATATTAGATGTGTGTAAGTGTGATCGTGTGCAGGTGTGGGCTTGCAAAAGGGTATGTGTGTGTGTGTGTGTGAGGACAGAGGCTTGGGGAGAATGCATAGTGGCAGTTGTTAACTGTGACCTCTGCAAAAGCATCTTATAGTATATTGTTTAACACAGACTTTTTCATGCGGCAGGAAGCAGAACTCAAAGTAGTGTACGAATAACCCCACCTGTTTACGAGAGCGTTACTTAGGACCAGCTGGAAAAGGCACATGCAGCACCTATTCCTTTCCTACTCTACACACCCAATCCAATCGCGTAATAAACTCCAAAAGAATAACAGCGGGCGTACGCATGCCTTCTCGAATCATTTCAACAATTACAATGTTTATGTGTGGCCACGATGATGTTCGCTATGAGGAAAGTACTTTTGACAGCAGCAGCAGTAATCAGCATGAGCCTCAGCGGGACCGCACTGAAGCTCTGGACTGCACTGTAGCTCTGGACCGCACTGAAGCTCTGGACCGCACTGAAGCTCTGGACTGCACTGTAGCTCTGGACCGCACTGAAGCTCTGGACCGCACTGAAGCTCTGGACCGTACTGAAGCTCTGGACTGTACTGAAGCGCTGGACTGCACTAAAGCTCTGGACCGTACTGAAGCTCTGGACCGCACTGAAGCCCTAGACCGTACTGAAGCTCTGGACTGCACTGAAGTTCTGGACCGTAATGATGCTCTGGACCGTACTGCAGCTCTGGACTGCACTGAAGCTCTTGACTGTACTGAAGCTCTGGACTGTACTGAAGCTCTGGACCGCACTGAAGCTCTGGACTGTACTGAAACTCTGGACCCCACTGAACTGTACTACAGCTCCGGACCGCACTGAAGCTCTTGACTGTACTGAAGCTCTGGACTGTAATGATGCTCTGGACTGTACTGCGGCTCTAGACCGCACTGAAGCTCTAGATCGTTCCATTAATGATTGGCGGGAGGTGTGGGAGGGGAATGTCTGTGTCTGTGCCGAGGACGTCTGGTGATTATATGACTGGAAGGGGTGAAGATAAATATGAGCCATTCTTCTAGCCTGAGACATGTCCTGCTGTGTGGGTGGAAAGGGGAAAGTGATTGGACCAAGGCCCTGACTCAGTCTGACTCCTGATATTGTTCCCACCCCCGGCTGGCTGGCCTTTCAGCGTTGCCCAAAGTCTCCACTCCAGATTTAGTTTCACCTCTGAAAATGGCTTGAAGTTGCGGTGAATGGAGTCAAACACTTCTCCTGACTATGCCCTTCCTATCACACGCAAACCTGGCTGAAAGTGTCTGCTGGGCCAAGAGGCAGGTTGAGGTGTGTATTCAGAGTATGACTGGATTGAGTTGTAGTTGCTTTTAAGTCACATTTATTTATTTTATTTTGATAAAAATATAATAAAAATGTTAATACTTAACATTGATTTAAAAATAATGGTCAAAATTGGGTAGAATTCTGCCAGTAATGTTTACAAAACTGAATTCAAACCTTTCCTCCTCCCATACCGAAGAAGACCGGAAAAGTATTAGGTAGTCCAGGGAGGGTTATGGTGGGACATTCCACCCCCCCAACAAAGACAATTTGTGCCACTCTATACTGGCCCCTGGTCATCCCTGGTCCCTGGCCATCCCTGGCCCCTGGTCATCCCTGGTCCCTGGCCATCCCTGGCCCCTGGTCATTACTGGCCCCTAGTCATCGCTGGCCCCTGGTCATCCCTGGCCCCTGGTCATCTCTGGCCCCTGGTCATCGCTGGCCCCTGGTCATACTTGACCCCTGGTCATCCCTGGCCCCTGGTCATCGCTGGCCCCTGGTCCTTGCTGGCCCCTGGTCATCCCTGGCCCCTGGTCATTGCTGGCCCCTGGTCATCCCTGGCCCCTGGTCATCCCTGGCCCCTGGTCATCCCTGGCCCCTGGTCATTGTCGATTAATGGAAAAGTCATTGGTGATTGAAGGAATTCAATCACCAATGACACATTTGTACTTTGTACAAGACCACATGAGACTGTTTTTACTACACTACAGCTAGCTATTAGAAAAGACATTTCTCAATCAAGCTAGCAAAATTTATTGGATCATCTGCTTAATATTTCACTTGCTCGGTTGAAAAAAAAGCTTCCTAAATGGGGAAAATGTTGGGCATTCCAATTTCTTTTAAAAAAATATTTGAAGCATTAACTTTTGGTAATTTATGCTTAAATGTATTCTAGTAAGTAAAAATCTTATATATAAATAATATTGTATTGCCAGATTAGAGTGGTCTACATCAGGACCATGCCAATCTGTTCTGGGGCGGCAAAACACTACTGATTTTTATTTCCAACTGGTAGTTAATTGCGCTCATCTGGTGTCCCAGGTCTGATTCAGTCACGTATTAAAAGCAGGATGAAAAACAGAAGTGTCAGAGATGAATAACCCTGCTCTACATCCTGCGAAACAAAAATAGGACCTCAAAGTCCGACTGAAAGATTTATGAATCCTTCAAGTGTATTGCATTTATGCACACAAGCCTGCAGAGACCAACAGAAATGAATTTAATAACAGAGTACAACACTATAAATCACCTCCAGTCTCCTAATAAAAAGAGCAGAGAGGTAGAGTTAGAAGGTGGTGCACTGCTGGTGTCCTGGACACATGTATTCACCCTGTATACTTTGGCTGGAGGAGTGACACTGCTACCTCACCACTCAGACACTCCGTACCTCTTTGCCCTTCCAAGTCAGGCCATGTCCCCGTTTGCCAGATGATCCATGTTAACCCTCTGTAGATGCTACATTTCCACCTGTCATTTGAAATTGTTTTAGTAAGAAGGTAAGCGGAATAGGATTCGCAGATTGCACTAGTTTCGTCGCCATAAGAGATCCAGCGAGTAGGCCTTTCTTTGAAAAAACTGCAATTCCGTTTTCACTGGTTGTTTACCAAATTAGACAACATGCAACTGTACGACGTCATGCCAATGTTTACCAGCTAAGCTGTTTCCGCAGAAAGACGTACTTTTTGCTAATGATTGTGTAACGCTAAACTAAGCATGCACGTTTAACTTTAGTTCCGTTATGCCCCATTTGCAGGTGTAGTTCTTTGGGGCAGTTGAATATCAAGTCATGCTTCCTCCTATCAAAAGCTCTTCTGATGTCGTCTTGCTGCTGTCTCAACCAATATGTTTTTGCTGGGTGCACATGTGTTTAAACTGGTGCATTCCATAGCCGACAACAACCGCTACTTAGCTTAGCCAGGAACCAGACAAAACACGAGGAGTCGCTAGAGCGTGAACCATTACAAGGAAGTCCTGTCTCAACATTCCACCATCCCAACAAAGGTTTTGACATGCATACAGGTAAGGCTTTTTCGTACTTTGTTATTACTATCAAGCTTAGCCTTAACCCTGTGCTCCAGGATTACAATATCATACCCTATTTAAACCGAGTCTCTTCCCAGTCAGGATATAGAAACACAATTGATCAATTAAATCAATACTGAGAAAAAAATGGACTTTTCTGTATGTGTGTAGAATAATTGATAAAACATTGGTCAAATTGAAGGCCACCTTGAAGGCTTCACTGCCAATGTTAGACGTGCGGAATGGCTTGTATGTTTAGTTCGAAAAAGTAACAACAAAAATGATTAAAACATTTTTTCCACACCACAAACCTACAATTTGATATTGTTGTTTCTTTTAGAAATTGGGTCAGTAATTTAGAAATTGGATAGTTCCAAAAGGTTCTCCAAATGGCATAGCAAATGAGGTTCAATTGTAGCTTACTTTTTATTTTAACCCTTAATTAGGTTAAACATATGCAGAAATATATTTTTGTATTTTGTATTTATCAACTGTGAAATGCATATCATTTGCATTGGTGAATTGGATAGATCCACATAATTTGTTGCTAGGATCTCCCCGTACGGCATGATTTAATGAGAGATTTCCACAACATTGACAAATGAGGTTCCTGGTATGATTACGTAATTAAAGAAACATATTGTTTTTGGACTTGGCTAATGCTTCCCTGTATCAAATGAAGAACAACAATGTGTACGGTGCTGGGTTGGGTTTCGAGCCAGCCTCTGACACTCATACTAGTGTTTCTAATCTGAGGGAATCCCACCCAGTACGCATATGTTCCAGAGGTACAGCTGTGGTTGCGAGGCGAACACAGCTGGTAGTGGTGTTCTACATGGGCCTGGACATTTTTAAGAAGTTCGACCGAAGACAGACAACAAAGAGAACTCAAAGTTTGCTGTAGCAAAGGATGTGTGTTAAAACAGATTCCTAGTCACGGCACTGTCTTGTCTTGTGTGCAGGATGCTGTAGTTCTGTTGATGTTACTTTTCTTACCATCTTATATTCCTTCCATGTTTTCTGAAAGTCCACGCTGCCATCCTCCCTGTGCTGGATGGTTGTCCATCCACCACCAGCTGTCTCCATGTTACAATACACCTACAAACACAGAAGGTATTAGGTTTGCACACTTACTGGACGGCATGTTTTTGTCTTACTTAACAGAGCGCTAATATATTTACAGTAGGTTCAACTGATGGACCATCATCCTGAAATATGTCCGGGCTCCTTAACTTGGGATTCCTTTGTGTGAATCATTGGTTCCCGCCAAGTCCAGCCCATGAATCATCAGGGGGGATTTGAAGTGTTTTTGGACCTTCTCCTCAAACTTAATCAACGTCTCCTGATCTTCCAACAACTCCCAGGAGGTTATCCCAATCACAGGCCTGGTTTAGATCAAAGTGGTGGGTGGGGGGGGGGGGCAGTGGAGCGGAGCTGGACATACCAGTGGACACCTGGGTGGAACATGGCCCTTAACCCTGGCCTATGTCCTGTGTAAGTCGATAACGAGAGTATCTATCTGCGGTGGCTCTCTTTGTTTGAGGAGCGCAGAAGGTCTAGAGGAGGTCTCGCACCTCAGCCAAGACCTCAGCTGAACACACAGTGCCTGGCCTGGGTATAATTAAGAAGCCCCCCCCCCCCCCCCCCGGCAGTCCATCTCCCAAACCCAGACACAAGGCCGTCTCTCTGCTCTGACCCTCTTCCCTCACGTCCCCACAAACCCTCCCCCTCAAACCTCCCTGCCATCCGTCTGAGGTCGGGTCGCACCCTGTTGAGGCGGGGAGCACCTGTCTCACCCCCCCCACAACCTCTCGTAGATCCTTGCCCTCATTCACGCTGCCAAGTGTATTCTGAGCTTTGATTATTCACTGGAGCAGCCAACACACTGTGTACCACATTCTCCAGCAGGTCTATGTCTTTGGCTGCATTGGATATAGTTGAGGCTCGTTTCTAGAAACAAAAACACACTAAACTCTGTTTACCACCCATCAAAGGGCTGCTCGAAGGGATGAAATTGCGGTTGCTTCCACATGGTTGTCCGTATTTAAAGTTCCGCCTGTCTACCCACCTTTTTGCTGTCTTGAGCGTTCATATTGACAGTGTAGACTCCATTCTTGTGGAAGCCTGCTTGGTACAGATCGGCACAATCCCTGAACTTCTTCTCTTCATCCAGCCGCTTTGCGCTGTCTGGAACCCCTGAGGAAAGACGGGCTTCGTGTTTGATCTCTCAACTGCATAATGGACCTTTGTTCTTCCACATATGTCGCAAGAACATCTCAGGACAATTCAGTGCATTGTACTTCGAAGTGTGTTTTCAACTGTCTGAATGGATATCTTTTCAAATGTAGGTTTGACAATGCAGCATTTACGAATTGCATTTTCGACTGACTTTTGTCAAGGAGGTCTTTAAAGTCCTAAGCTCAGCACTTGATGGTTGTTTTATGAGTTACCAAAATACATGACAGCGGTTGATTTCCTTTCCTTTTATCCGCAAGAGCATACCTTTACATTGGTGTGAATGAGAACGTTGATTAGCATGATGAGAGATCTCTGGTAAAAGATCATCGGAAATATGCAGAATTAAGCAATAGGGTGGTTGCTAAAAGAGGATGTGAAACTATAAGGCCAAAAAGAAGCGAAAATATCACACAATTTATAATCTGCAATCAAAATTAAATAAAATATATTATAAGGGTCATATGCTGGTGAGAGAATAAACGATGAGCCAATTAAGCACACACATTCATAATCCTTTTGCAGATCTGACGGCATAAAGAACCGTAACATGTTCTGAGGTTTTTCTGTGGTCATTTCTGACTGGTACGTAATTTTGGATCACGATATTAAAATAAATAATTAACTACCTTCAGTTTAACTTTACAGCAAGTGGTGGGTTTCTGCAAATATCAAAATCGACATTCATTACATTCTTCAAAATAAATACATAAGAAAAGTGACACAGACGCTGAGCTACAAGGTCTCTTGTATGGATTTCCACATACTTCCACTACTCATGATAAAATCAAAAGGACTTTCTGGCTTAATAGCATGAAAAAAGTAGTTTGTCAAGTGGAGGATCTACCGTCTGACTTTGACAGGCTTCTCAAAGAGGCAGCTGTATCTATTTCCATCTGTAGATAATTATCGCTGTGGACAAAATACTACAAGCTAAAAATGTCTAGTTCCTGTTATAACAAGTGGTTTATATTTACCCTTCCAGCCCTTGTTATATCGATGGAAATTCCTTCCGATTAATTTTCTTCCTCCCAAATGAATGGGCGCATCTCAGTTTTCACGCCGTTGTTTTTACTTTTGGGATTGTTTACACAAAGGAGATGTCACTGAAAAACGGAATGTGTCAGAGATCCTTAGACTCCCCTTTGATCCCGCTCCTAAGCTCGGGAAGTCAGTGGAAACACAGGCATCTCGTTAGCCGTATTTTTCTGGCCATTTTGGCGACGTATTGAGTGTCTGCGACAACAGTCTCCTGCCGTGACAGGTTGACGGAGTGGGACTTTGCGCTTCAGAGTCTATCACAACAAAAGGGTTGACCCCGTCGGGACGCAATTCACCTCACGCTTGTAGATGGTAGGTCGCATTAGAGTGGTAGGACAGACCGGTGTCAAAGGGGAACTTTTGCACTCGCAGTCCGCCGTGGTCAGGACACATTTTGCAATGCACCGGGCAAGGGGTCAATACGATAGGAGCGGAACCCTTGAACGGCTCAGAGCCTGGCTCAAAAAATATTATTTATGTCGCAATATTTATATACACAAATATTTAGTGGTTCTGTGGGGACTTGTGTTCAGTAGGGGGTTCATGTGAAAAGGACACCAGGTCTGGGGTGTTTGCATAAATCAGTACCAGTGCCAAATTAGCCTGAATGGATACAGAGGCCTGGACACAGAGCTAAAAGGACATTTGTGAACCAGCATCAGCCTAGGCAGACCCAAGAAGCCTGTCAAAGACCCTCAAGGATCCAAAAGGGCCCTTATACATCCCAATTGATCACTTTTCAGTTCCTGAATGCAACGTATGTGGTCAAATGTATAAATGGACCAACACATTATAGTGTTTTGACAATAACTAGTTATCCTTAAATTCAGAAATTGATTGAAGGACCATAGTAGAGTACTGTGCAAAACGTATTGTGCACCTAAAGTTAAACAAAAATAATTTCTTTGATACTAAGTATTTATCTGTAAACAAATACTGATAATATATATTATGTTCATGTATATTTACATTTTAATTAACGCACTATCCAAATAAATTGCTAGTTTTGACTTAAGATGGCCTGAGACTTTTGCAGAGTACTGTAGGTTGGTTGTACAGGAGTAGGGGTATTCATTTAAATATGTGAAATATGTAAAATCATTTAAATTGCTATAATCTTTTAAATATGACAGCACTAAGTTAGGTTTGTCTAAACAAATAGTATAATAAGGTATACATGAAATATGTATCTATTATATTTCAATCATTCAATTCTCTATATTTGTGATATCTGTTTACTTTTTTGTTTTACTTTAAATGAATTCATTTTTACTGAGATCTGGTATGGCTACCACATTTAGCCAAAGGTTTTGAAAGTTTAATTGAATATCGATGCAATCCACTCTATGCATACATATCAACATAGTTAAATTCTAAAAGGCCTGTAAAAACAATATAATCCATAAACACATATACATGCAATAGTAAAAAAAAAAAAAAATAATAATAATAATTTGAGTTCTAAGGGAACTAAAATGAGCTCCTGCTCGCTTTAGCCATGTTTTTCTTGGCTGTATATATGATTGATGCCATTCATTATGTGGGATAGAATGCTGTTAAAGAAAATCCTATTTAGCAGCCAGAGGTTTTTTAAGAGTTCCAAAACTGAGGTCAATTATCAGCAATAATGGTTCTTGGCTCACTGTGGTTATGTTCAGGCAATTATGACCATGCAGATGTGAGCTCAGTGGAATCTGGCAATGTCAAACATTGATGGACCAGAATAGAGTATTAGATTAGTGCAAATTACACTAAATATTTAAATAAGCACACATTAAACACAAGTATATTTCTAGACGAACCTCAGTAATAACGTTTATGGGCATTCGAAAATCTTCCCCCCTTTTTTAAAATGTCTCCCACAGGAACTGTCAGTTGAACCAGAGCATTAAAGGAAATGCAAGGGCTCAGTTTTCAAAACAGAGCCTAACTCGAGAAGACGCCATTCGATGGCACGAAACGCTAACCCTCTCTGAACGAAAACACAAATCCGTTTGGTAAACAAACAAATCCTCCCAAGAAAATCCTCGGCTGTAACTGAGCTTCATTGCAGATTTTGATACCTTCGAGGGGAACACCAGTTTTGCGTCAGGCGATCGGTTGAGATCTACCTACCCCTTCACCTCCACTAGACAGGACCTCCCCTAGGAGTCGTTATAGGTTGAATTATTCAGGCTGGGGTGAAGAGGGTGACCCCGGCGCCCGCTTGGCCCTCATCGCCACTGTTGGAGGAAGGGACCAACCACAGAGACATGTTTCATTTCACTCTCTTCTTGTTAAAGCAGCCACCAATCAAGGCGGGAGGTTGCTGATGTCTGAGTCACCCCAGAAACACACCGAGCTGACAGGGAGATAATAAGGCTGACCAGGTGAGAAAGTTTTCGAGGCGTTCACTAAATGGACTACTGTGAACTAATAGAACATGGCAGCTGCATTGGCAGGACTTATTACCTAATCAGCAATTGACTTTGGTTTCGGTTAGCCATTTGCCGCTAAGGCACATCATCTCAAGACCCAAGGATTGGTTAATGTGATCCGATGAGTTTAGAGCTCAAATAACATTCAAAGAACGTTCTACTGCAAGGCTTCCTACAGTCGCTTGTCACCTCTCTGCTGGGACGTAGTAAAACGGTGATTAAAACACTTGTTAATGACGCTGTACAAATATCTCATCCGATGTGACCGATATGTCTCCGACGTCCATTCATGTCTGCTAATTTCCTGACGGAAGGGTGAAAAACCCCAAGCCGTGTGGAAGCAGTGTGGGGTCTTCACAGCAGGAAGTAGCAGATGTGAAAGGAGTGCCAGGTTTCTCTCCGCTCCTTCAATCCAGCCTTGCCATTCATGTGGAATCTCCTGTGACCACTGTGATCGAGGGCAGGCGTGGGATTGAGGGGGGCTGGTTGGTATTGCATCGACCAAACCTGAGGGTCGCGTTGCTGCCCGGGTCAAGCGGTGGGCAATAAGGAAAACCCTGTTCCCTAATTATTGCCACGGGGGAGACACGAAGGTAGAAAAGAGTCGATTACTCAAAACGGTTACTGTTTTGACATTTCACTGGAGCGGTAAACCCCCGGTCTGTGATCTCACGGAATAGCGCGAGTCACACGAGTGACTGGGAATTCTGGGAAAAGAACAACCACTGAGACTTATCCCGGACGCCGAGGCATCGCAGTGCCTCGCTAATACCGGACGCATGTTTATGACATCGGCATTGTGAGCCATAAACCTGCTCCTTTTACAACAGCCGCGCGTGTATTACGTTGCGGTTCAGCGTGTTGAACCGAACTGAGAGTCCTAGCGCGGGGTGGTACTAGATCTTTCGCTATACCTGCGTCCTTGTTGCAGAGGCTGATCAGGTTGTGCACCGTGTCCATCATCTCCTGCTGCTGCCTCTGCAGAGCGGTGCCGTTGCCCGTGGCCCGGGTCAGCTGGGTCTCCAGCTCGCGGATCACTCTGGTCTGCTTCCCCACCAGGGCCTGAAGGCTGCCCTTCTCCTCCCTCAGTGTCCCCAACTCCTCCCGGTGACGAGACTCCATCTCCTGGATCTTCTGCTCCAGGAAGCTGGTGGAAGAAAACGCATGTTGTTAGCCAGGCCTGCGGTTTATAGAGGGACCGTAAAGTGAAGGCTGTGCCTAAAGCTACTTAAAGCATAGTTACATGAATTCCATCCCTTTATGAAGATGAGCTTTTATCCCTAACTGTATCTCATGCTATTTTATTTCAGTATCTACTCT
The DNA here is from genome assembly GCA_016801125.1 of Novumbra hubbsi. Classification (NCBI taxonomy): domain Eukaryota; kingdom Metazoa; phylum Chordata; class Actinopteri; order Esociformes; family Umbridae; genus Novumbra; species Novumbra hubbsi. The sequence goes on from JACXGK010000019.1 coordinate 228,625, forward strand.
GCTTGAAATTGAAAAAAAGTTTAAATGAACGGTAATGGCAGAATTCTCTTGGTCAAGGAATCTGGGTAAATAAACATTCAGTGCAGTTCTCAACTACAGGAATCGGTTGAGATTTTCTTTCTGCTTTTTGACATATGAACAGAAGAATTTGTTAACTAACCTTAAGCTAACTTAAAGGGACAATGAGACAGTCCCACTGCTCCTATCAACAAACAGAACTCTGAAACGCATAGCTCCCATTTCTAAATTAAAATACCCGTTTTTGTCATGTAGCTTGCTGATCTCGTTGGTCTGCACCAGGAGCTCCTTTTCCAGCTTGTTGGTGGACAGGGAGTTTTCAAGCAGCTGAATCTCCAGTCTGGAAGTTTGATTCAGAACCTGTCCCGAGACAGAAATGCTGTAGGTTAATGGTGTCCAAGCATCATCGAGTTTTTCCGGCATAGTAGGTAAAGTATACATCATCAGCTTTTTTTCAGAAGTATAGAAGATGTGCATGTTTGGCATAAAGAGAGGTTCTTACTCAGGTGCTTATAAAGGCACCTTTTTAAAGGGATTTTGCTTAGCAATTCTTTCCTGTTTTTGCAAATCAGCACAAATCCACACCCACAAGCTCTACATTTGACCGATCTCCACAGATATCAAGGGACAATATGCACATAACATAAGAAGGAAGATAAGTTGTTAATATGGCATAAAATTCTAATTTTGGCCAGTTCCATCATTGCTTTACTGCTGGCGGTTGACTGTAGAAATGCTGAATCAGTGGTGTGTGAGTTGACTCTTAGCAGGATTACGTTGACAGCCTGCAGACATTTTTATTCAGTTTGGAAGCCCTGTCCAACCTCCACCTGTCCTCCCCAAGCACTTAAGCAAGTAGAATTAACGCTTAAAATGTTCTGTATTCCCCTTATTCCATAAGGTCCAACTAAATACCAATGCACTGTTTCTGGCAGGTTTAATAAAACATTGACAACTTTAGAAGTAGCAGACTGCACTACTGCTCTTGCATCAATGGGTGATCTGTAACTAATTCCACTTTTTAAGCATCGTACCTGCGTCTCCACATCCGTTAGCTTGCGTGTCTGCTCAGCCGTTTGGGAGAGGAGGTTGGTGCCCATCTCCAACATGGCTGCTGTGTGGTTATGAACAGCACTCTGGCGCAGCTGGGCCATCTCCGTTTTCATGCTCTCCTTTATGTAGTTCTCAATCTGAAATCACATGAGGTGAGGCAGACAGATGAGAGAGAGATAGCATGAAAAAGGCTAAAACAGAAGTGAAAAGGTGCAGATGTGAAGACACTGGGGCATTTCGAAAGCAGATCAAATGAATTGCAAGCACATCAAATGAACAGATGCTACTAAGCATACGTACACTACACAACAAAGCGGAATTCTCTTTTATGGTAGCGATAGTCCAGAGGCAAGTTATAAAACAGCGGAACCCTGTACAACACTTTAGAAAATTTGATTGAAATCTTCAAACGTTCAAGAAAAAAAAGACACTGAAACATCACATTACCATTCAGCTCTTCGTAGATGAAAGAAAGAACATGCTTGACATAGTGATCAATATGATAGCGCTATACATTATTTAACAAATTTACTGTTCTCTCACGTGAACATTCCAAATACCTGATTTTCCATGAAACACATCAACAAGACAGATGTGTATTGGGAACTACCCACGTGAAGAACGAGCGTTGTAATATAGGTGGACCCAGATGTAGGTCATTAGCTAAGGAAGGAAGAGACAAAGATGAACAGATCTCTGGCGGTTATCTTGAAAGCACTCTTTCATCCCTTATCTATAAAGTGAATGGCTGACAAGGCAGAGCCAGAATAAGTGATTTATGCTCTTTAACCATCGGCCTCAGTCCAGTCACGTGCACTGGTGTTCAGAATGTGACAGGGTTCAGCTAACGAACCGGTGCTTTCTCAACATTCATGAATAAACTGAAAGTCCATATTTTATACAATGCTTTGGCTGTTTGATTTCATCAATCTGACAGGACACTGTATGAAACAGCCACACATCAGTAAGTTTCGAACATACCCCGTGACACATGCACTGAGGCGCCTACTCAGCAACTGCTCGGAGCTAACGTGCACTTAAAAGAACGCATGAAACAGCACACACGGAGATGCCACCAGGCAAGCTTCCCTCAAGTTCCACCGCTCACTCGAGTGTGAAGGAAAATACATGTCAACGCAACGCTACAAGAGAACTGTGGAGACACAGCATTCTCTCAACCCATTTCCATCCCTCTGAAAGAACAGATTGTTCCTATTATCACATGAGCTATGATGTCCGGTGATACCCAATGACAACATGGTTAAAGGAGCCTTACATGTGTGGGCCCCAGGGTCCTGACTTGCACTATGACTGAGTGATTCACATTAAAACACCCGCTGTCCTGTTCCAGATAACACAGGCACTGGCATATGCAAGCCTTTTATGCTCCTGTCAGACCAATGTCGGTTGGACGATCAGGGGAGGAATGATTCGTTTTCTGTTTATGGTGCCTATCGTTGTTAGTGCGTGAGTGGTAGTTAAAACTAAAGACTTGTTTGTAGCATTTATTGTGTGTGAGTTCAATCACAGTTGCATTTAAAGAAATGTAACGGTTTCGGTCCCACTGTTATACTCGTTTGTGGAGGATCAAAACAGTGAATGAATCTCTTGGACCAGCAAATTCCATGACAAAATCGATACAAAATGGAGCGGTTTGGTTTGGAGACAAACATTCTGACCACACTCTTTCTAAAGCTAAAGTACATGCATATTTTTTACTTCAAATGAATAAGTAAAGTGAATAGACCAAGGTCATTTGAGTGAAGTAGCTTTAATAAAAACGGAAATAACTCAACTGTCAAATTGCTTGCCTATGTAAATGATGGATTTGAACGTTTTGATAAACCAGAGAGAGAACAGACAATAACAGTGACGGACTGGAGACAGTTCCTTTTATTTCTACAACAATGACAGCCGCCAGCAGACGTCTGCCACACGGTTAGGAGAGTGGATATTAGAATGGATAGTACTTGCTTATAATCAGGATTCAGTTTCAAAACAGTCTTGGTTGATAACCTTAGGCTCATTGCATAACTTGTTACAAGAGTTTATCTTTGGAGATCTTTGCCTTTAACAATGATTATAATTATATAATTCACTCCATAATCTATACTTCACAACAGCTTCTAATCTTTGAGTAGTTTGCTAATCCATTATGGCTGACCTGCGTAAATGTTGCCAGATATGACGCGCTGTCACCCTGCATAAGTCACCTGGAGACACCATGTTGAAAGTGACACCGGTGACCTAACAGAAACCTAAGCTTTCCGCACATGGCTCATGGGTTGTCTCCTAGGAAATGTTCCAAACTCACAACTCAATCTGGCTAGGTTCATAAACGGAAAGTACCAAGGAGAAACAAGATTACACAAACACGCCAAATGTGGGTGTCAAGCATTTTGGCATTTTTTCGAACACCACATAAGTGACCGGTGTGCTTTTGCAGACATTGAGTAGTGTATGAAAAGGAAGCAACGGAAGAATAATTGTTTATTTCAATTACAGTTTGTCTGACCAGACAAAAAGCACTCATTCACTTTGCAACATGCGACATATTTAGAACATAAGGTACTCAATAAAAATCACTGCCCAGTTGAAGTGCAACAGACAAATAGCTAGGGGCCAACCAATCATTCTGCTTCTCACAACAAAATGCACATTTGAAAGGGAGAGACATTTATTTTAGACCATTTTATCTTTGTCTAGGTGCAGCTGGATGTCTTGGTTAAACTCCCCACACAGCTCACTGGCTGGGCGGTCACTCCAAATAAGTTGAGGTTATCTATGGTGTCAGATTAAACCTATTACTTTAACTGTTTTAGATCCACTATCATTACTATATCATTATCCAAGCCGGCATAAATGTGAGAAAGGTTCTATGGATTTCACTTTTCTTATAGCTTAAACAAGTTGTATTATATTGTTACAAATGTTATTGTAAATATTCTGTTTCACTATGTGCACCTCTACAGACCAGTGTGCACAGTATATATTTATATTCTTTTTGCTCAACGGGATTTATTAAAAATGTATTTGTATAACATTTTGTTATATATACACTTTTATTCTTCTACAAGTTTAGGTTCGTCCATGTGAGAAACGCTATCACTCTCCAATTAGTAAGGAAAACTAATATTTGACTGTTTTAAGACGGAATATTTTTTTTATAATACAGCCTCCCATTAAAATAGAAATATTTTACCAAATGTATTCCTTTTTTTGTCAATGTCTGAGATGACAAAGACAGTTTATTCTTTAACACATTCCAAAAGGTGCAATAACACCAAGGCTTTGCTGTGGGAACCATCACTTTCAACATAATCACTGTAAGCTAAATGAGTTGAGTGCCAGATACGCAGGACTTCACGTTCCCCAAACTGCTATTTGACAAAAAAACATAATGGTTTAAGGGGTTTTGGTCTGGAGGGTTTTGGCAAAATCTAGGCCGCCTGTAGATCCAGTAACGACATTGGCTGACACGCTGACCTCCTCACTGCGATATTCAGGGCTCCTTTAGAGCATTAGGTGAGCCATAAAGGCCAATGCGGCCTCATGTACAGGCCTGGTTAGGATGTTTAGCAGCTTTATGAGCTGTGGGAAGTGAGCTAAAGCTCCCAGTTAATGATAAAACAATCTGTTCTCAGCTGTGTGGAACAATATTAAGACAGCAGGGCCTGAGGGATGGTTTATCATCGTTTTGGACATTACTGAATACTGAATATCATAGCAGAACACTCTCTTTTCAGAATTTACATTTTCTAAAATGTTTTTTTTGGGGTAAAAAATGTATATCTTACAATCGAAGGCACAGGTGAAGCTAATGATTCACATTTTTAGATATCATAGCAAAGCTGTCTTGTGAAGTGAACGACTGTGCCACTTGCTAAAAATCACTGGAAAGGATTGCTAAAATATTTACAGTTGCTTAGACCGTTACCGTTAGTAGATTTCCAGCCAAGAGGATGGATGGACATGGTTAGACTTGATAGCTTGTTTTCTAAACAGCAGTAGCGCTGAGAGCCACTGAAGGCAGAGCTGAGACAGACAGTAGGCCTGGAATGTTTTAACACTTATTGGTAATGCTCTGTCCTAGCCTAGCTTATCTTTGTCTCTTTGGGCGTCTGGGCTGCCTCTCACACTGAGAGAACCGGACCATCAGAGAAAGCCTCCACTGCCGAATTACAAGGACTTAATATGCTCTAAAAGTTCATGACTTAATCTCATCCTCCAAGGCTCACCCCCATTATAGTGAGCAGGTTTGGGTTGTGCGTTGTTAATAAGTCACAGTTAACCTCTAAACTCCCGGCCGCCTCCAGGCATTTACTCATTGGCCAAATGCCTCTTGCGTCCCTCAATCTCTATCTCAAACACACATCCTCTGCCTGACACCCTAAATCTTCTAAAGTGGCTAAATGGGAATCGATCAAAAGGCCCCTGGTTGGCTGGAATGGAGATCCCAGTGTAATGGTAGGTGGTCTAGTGCTTTCACTGCAGCCCAGCTGGATGCAGATTCTAAAGCTTAACTCATCCATGGAGAGAGTGTTACTGCCATGCACCAAACATCATCTCTGTCCTCAATGACACCCTATTCATTACAAGTGCACTTACTTTGACCAGGCACTGAGACTCAACAAGTCCACTGCCAGGACCCATAGCTTTCCACTCTGTTTATCTCCCTTTCTGTTAGAATGCTGTTATGTTGCCTTCAATTTGTTATCCTATTCCAAGGACATAATTTGTTTGTGTACACAATCTAAAACCAAACCAATCGTCTTTGAACAAAAATATACAATATTTTGACTATACTGCAAATGCTTGCATTTGAAATCAAATTATTATGTGGGTGGAGTATAAATTCTTAGCTTTTGTTTGTGGGTATGTAGTTACATATTGGTTTCAACATTTAAAATATACAAATGCTACAGAAAACACAGTGTGTTTCGTCAAATAATTTGTGCAGGTTTAAGCCATCTTATGGGTTTTCTTAGTTCTATAGTTCTGGGCATGTATGTGTGCCACTGGAAGTGGCTTGCATGTATTATTGAGGATGTACTTAAGGGTACAGAAAACTTCTTGTCTGCTAATAACAAATAAATTCCTCCAAACTCATCATAAAGCAATACAGCTGTTCATAACATACAGCCCTTACAATTGGAGATAAAAAATGTTCAGGGCCAAAAAACTCAATTATAATTAACTGAAGATGAAATTGAAGGCATCAAGAAACAAAGACAACAAACGCCACACAAACATAACATAAAAAGGCTGTTCAGGCCCAGCAGAGTAGCTAGAAAATGTACCTAACATTTGGTGCAACCAATCGTTGCAGAATTCTGGCAGTTACTGCATGCAAAGGATACCACTCCAAGCTCTGAAGCTCTGGTGACATATTTGTTTATTCTTTTGTTTGCAAAACTGTTACAATCGGTTAAATTGCAGCAAGGCTAATAGGGACATTATTGTTAAGGCTTTTAAGAAAAGGCAGATGCAGATTTTCTTATTGTATTTTACTGTTATAGGATTAGATACTTCCTCCAAATCATTATCTTGTAAGGGGTTTGAATTGAATAACTGTTTAATTATTAGCATTTTGTAAAACAAATGTCATTTGTATAACCCAATGTAGACAATTCATCTTAATAAGGTTCTCAATTTTATTAACAACACCTGATTTATTTTGTATAAACACGCAGTACATTTCTGTGGGGTACATTCATAGATCAGACAGTGCATGTCACATTAATACAAAAAAGATCCATGATATCCATAAGTATAAATATGTCAACAAACTAGTTTTCATTTGAATAGAACAGATTTTTAATCGAGATATCAAACTTTTTTTTTCTCTTCAGATGGAAGGATTGGATACAAATAGATTTTTGGTCAGATCAGATTTGGTCAACTTTGCAAAATTCAACATATTTGTTGATGGAACATGTCAAGTATTTAGAACTATCCATTTATGTTTTGCTTTTTTAAGACAACACATATTTTATATTTTACTAACGCAAACAATGGGTTATATACTTGGACAGCAACACATTTGAATCAGATTAGAATGTTTATTAAATCTAGACAAAGGTCAAATATTCACAAAGCCTGAGAAAAATAAAATTATATCTGAACATATGATTGCCAACATTTTTCTGTTCCTTTTGGGAAATAAGATCTCACCAAATATATTAAATACAATTATTATTATGTGATTAAAAATATGTGTCCGGTTTGAATACTCATATTGAATACTGCATATCCATCTAGCATATTGTAAATCCAAATAACAATTGATTCAATTTAAAGACTACGAGTTCTACTCATTAACAGTCAGCATCTACTATGTACTAACCAAACACATTCTCCATAACCAATGTATACTTGTTGTTTACATTTACACTATATAGCAGATGATCTTATCCCTATGGAGATAAAACCCACAAACCTGGCATTGCAAGCATAATACTTCCTCAGAGAACGCCTGAAAAGCTACTACCTCTTCTAAGACAATGACAGATGAGCAAAATGTGTAAGACAGGAGCAAGCTTCAAAAAAGCAGAAAAGAAGGTAACATAAGCAAGCAGCAATTAATTTTTGATATCCTGCTTTAAAAATGCACTTACTTGAAACTTAAAAAAGGGGATGGAGAAAGTGTTTGCTTTGAATATCAGCTCTGCTCTCTGAACAGCCGCAGGGATCCTGTCCAACAGAAATGTTTACTTTTCCCTTTCTGATTCGAGGGCTGTGATGTGAAAGGTTTGCTTGTTATTACAATCAAGATTCTGAAAATGAATTTTTAGAGTTGGTCTAGACAAGGATTATTTGACTATCTTGTAGAACCATTTTAGTGGCAACACACTAATAAAGTCTCAGAAATCTTTTACTACAGAGTTGAGTAAAGGATGGATAAAAATGGTAGTTTGGTTGTTTTTGCCTAATCCGTTCACTAAATAGTAATGAAATATTGTCTACTATTGGTAGTATCTGTATTTTACTCTTCTGGTTCCTTCTGTTGAACTCAATCATTATTCATGTGAATTCATCGTGAGGGAAAATAAATAGTTTGAATGTACACAACCATTCAAAACCTAGGGGCCACTTAGAAATCCCTTGTTTTCAGAATAAAACATATTTCTTGTCCATTAAAATAACATCAAATAGATCAGAAATACAGTGTAGTCATTGTTAATGTTGTGAACAACTATTGTAACTGAAAACACTTTTAATGGAATATAGGCCCATTGTCAGCAACCATCAGTCCTGTTTTCCAATGGGTTTGCTAATTTAGGTTTATAATTGTAGGGCTAATAGTTCATTAGAAACCCCTTTTGCAATTATGTTAGCACAACTGAAAACCTTCTTTAGGCTAGCTGAGTACCTCACAGTTTTCAGGTGTTTGGATCATGAAGAAGAACATTCTTAAGATGCCTACCAAGTGAAAAAATACTGGAGGGGTGTTTGATGCCATTCAGCAAGCATGGTGGAGGGAATGTGATGGTCTGGGGTTGTTTTGGTGGTAGTAAAGTGAAAGGTATTTACAGAATAAAATGGATTCTTAGCTTTTGTTTGTGGAAACAAAAGCTAAAGAGGAAACTCTATCACTCTGTTTTGCAACATATGCCACTCCCTGTGGACGGCAATTGATGGCAGCCAATGAACCAAAGCACAGCTCCAAACTATGGAAGAACTATTTAGGGAAGAAGCAGTTAGCTAGTATTCCGTCTATTATGGAGTTGCCAGCACAGTCACCAGATCTCAAATCTATTGAGCTGTTGTGGGAGCAGCTCGACCGTATGGTACTTAAGGAGTGCCCATCAAGCCAATCCAACTTGTGGGAGGCTCTTTAGAAAGTATGGGTTGAAATCTCTTCAGATTACCTCAACCAATTGACTAACTGGAATGCCAAAGGTTTACAAGGGCTGTAAATTCTGTAAAAGGAGGATTATTTGATGAAAGCAATGTTTGAAAGACAATTAATTTTTTAATTAAAATAATTATTTCTAACTATGTCAGTGACTATATTTCTTTTGCTATTTTTTCTATTCAGACACATTTCTAATGTTTTCATGGAAAACTAGGAAATTTCCAAGTGACCCCAAACTTTTCAATGGGAGTGTATATTTTTACAATTCCTTGAGTTACAAGAAGCTCTCTTCTGTCAAAGCAGGCTTTCAAATTACCCCAATTAATTATGTGTATCTGGACGTATGGGAGAGGAAATACATGCATTCACCCAAGACATGGAATGCGGAAAGAAAACCAAACAACAAAACAAATTAAAATATGCTTGGAGGAGTTGGACCCCCGATACCAGCTTCAAAGGGCCGATTTCAGAAGAACCAAGGTCGGGATTCTCTAAAACATGGGAAAGTTTCAATTGGGTTTCATCCAAATAGGAATGTAGCTGACAATGGATTGGTAATGCCTTTGGCATTGCCTTTGTACTCTTCCTAGCCCTAGAACACACAATACCAACCCATGGGAGGTGAGTGATTCAATCCAAACATTTGGAAGTATTTCTCTACCACATTTCAGACATAAATGGAATGGTTTTTTTCTCTCAGAAGTCCATGGTAATGTTAGTATGTTAGCAATCTCAAAGTATGTTAGTATGGTAGGGGCTATCTCATGACATAATAATAACCACTATATTCCCTCAATACCTGCACCGGCCAAACATCTATCAGGGCTGCTGCTTCTTCGAATCCAAATGAATGTGCATTTAATCATAGCAATTGGAACGTTCAGCATCACGTCCATGTTTATCTTCCCACTAAACATCCCGCTAAGTGAAGAGTTGAAAGTTTATAAACTATTTAGTCACCCGGGGTTTACCCTCACAAACAGAAAAACCTCCTGCATAAACTTCCCAATAGAACCTGGCAGCAGCACCACCTTTGCTATGGATACGGTACATCACAGAACAAGCCACATAATTACTTTAGGTCTAAATTATAAGCCACTTCTCCCCAACTCGCTGTGTAGGTGAGACTGGACCATGTATCATTAGTTGCTGTGTGGGTCGGCACTCTGGACAGTGGGCTTTGATGTGCAGGGTCTGTGTTGAAAGCGGTAGTCATCGTGCCCTTGGGCGGAATGGGGAGGAAGGGGGCGGCTCAGAAAGCCAATGGCATGGCGGCTGTTGAAGCAGTGGCTTGGAACAGACTCCTTTTTCCTCAGTTATGGAGCATGCTGAACAACAGTGGAATGAAAACAGGAAAAGAAGTACAGTAGCCCTTCACCAGATGGAAATGTTTTGGGCAGATCTCAGTTTATATTTTTGCAACAATGGGAAAATAAATGCTAATAACTGCTAATCCAGTGTATCTCAGGTAATTGGTCTGATGCTTGATCAAGTTCTTGGTCCATCCCCTAATACAATGAAAATAAGGTGGAGGATTGGAACTGGAATGAAGAGCTCCCTTTGTCTTTGTAAGTGTCAACACTTTAAAGGTTCTGTAAAAGCTATGAGACAAATTATTCCCCCGTTCTGAAATTAGAGCTACGTAGAGGCGATCATTTTCTCATTACGTACCAAGAAAATGAATGAAATAATTTTTGAATGTATTGTGAAATTCTTCTGTAATGTAACATTTGTCCAAAAATGATTTTGTTATTTGAAAAAAATATTTGACAAATGAATAAACCTTTCTTTCAGCCAATCTACTATCCACATCTCCCAGCACAGAGAAATGTCAGTAAAGTTCAAGCATAACCCCACCCTTGGAACTGGGAAGGCTGATAGCTCCATACCGTGGATGATCCAATGGTAGGCTAGACCTGTCGGGGCACAGTTGAGCGCTGTCTGAACAATGCAACATCACCATAACCCAGCGTGGTCCTCTCACTTTGCTCTCCTCCCAAGGAGTAGTCCGGAGGATTCACAGCACCATGTTGCCGTATCCTTGGGCTTTCATCCGTCTGGACCTCTGTTTATTTTTGCTTTCCCAGACTGGAGTGGAGAAGTGTGTGTACACACAGTGACAAGCAGGGGCGAGATCAAATGATCGAAACCCCACATAGACTAAAGTACTGTAGGACCATTTTACCCTCGCCGAGCTGCAGGATAAGGGACTCTTGGGGCTCTTTTCTGCTCGATTACGGTTATATTAACATACATGACAGATGACACCGAACAAAATGTGCACTGCCTCTTCTTCAATGCTTTTGGATTCAACTCGTAATATGATACTACTGAAATGTGAAAGGTTTTGAATGGTAAAAATAAGAAGGTAAAATTGTCTAGCAGATGTTTAGCCCTCCCATTTGGACAGAGACGTGACACTGCAGAAATTAACATTATGCTCGCCGAAGGGCGAAATGATCCCATCTGATCATCTATGGCTCACTATCGGTTGGCGTCTGATTCCCATCTCCTCCTTCGCTCCTCCAGTCTATCCTAACACAGCCCCTTCAGACCTGCTTGAGGATTCATCTATCACTCCGTTCGTTCCCCAGCTTCAGCCATATGTCCTGGGGTTGTCTTCAAAGTGGTCCTCTGGAGGGTGGCCTGCATCGGCCTGGCTGTCTACAAATGTCAACCCTGAACTACTGTTTAACTCCTTTTTGTACTAACCCCTAACCAATACAATGTACTGGAAATAGTATCACAGCTCAGGAGGTCAGTTGTATCCTGACCCAACAGGTCCTTATGAGAATTTAGACTCAATTAAGTACAGTGCTGTTGTGGTTTAGGAGCTTGGATTGTATCGTGGATTGACCTTTGACTCCTATTTTAAGCAAAAGGCTAATATTAAATGACAATCAGAGGAAAGAGGTAAGGGAGCAGGCACTCTATCTCCAGTCTGCTCTGCCAGGCCCAGTCCGGGTACAATGAGGAATGTGAGAAACCTGGCTTCAGGCCCAGACGAGGCTAGCATAGTGCTGGACAAGGTTAAGATGTTCTCCAGAGCTATGTGTGTGTGTGTGTGTGTGTGTGTGTGTGAGAGTTAGTCCGTGGGCTGGTGGGATATGTGTCACAGTGATCACAGCACAAAACGGTTAAACCACAACTCAAACGACTCCCACACACAAGACTAAACCAAAACCATGTCCTGCACTGCAAGGAGATGAAACCTGCCACATTATAACATTGTTACATTTAATGTGAACATCAGTAACTGTTCCCATCTTCCCATCTCGCCCACAATCTTTGACACTTTCTTTCCATCCCTCAGACCTGCTACTGATATGTATGTATGCTAACTATTAAGATTATGGACTAGGAAATCCTTAAATTAGCCCCCGAATATTCCACAGTTAGCCTAACATTGTTTTAGATTGCTTTTGTCTTTCCAGCAATCAATGTCAACGTTAACCAAATACCAGCGAAGGAGCACATTTTGTTTTTTATTGATTTACTTTTTCTTAGATTTTTTTAACCAGCAAAAGATGTGCAGTACATTAATGCTTGTGTCGGCATACGGAGGCCCATTATCAGCAACCATCTGTTCCAAAGGCACGTTGTATTTGCTAAACCAAGTTTGTAATTTTTAATTAGGCTTTGATCATTTAGAAAATCCTTTTACAATTACATTGGCACAGCTGATTAAAGAAGCAATAAAACATTTTTTGGAGGTATGCTCTGACCCCGTCAGGCCATAACAATTTGGACCTAGTAAATGTTACTCAGGCCTTCACTCCTGCAAATTTCTCCTGCATCCAACAGCTTGACTACAAGTACTGATTTTTGGCGTACCTCCTTGTTAAGAGATGATAAGCGTTGTTGGCTTCACGTCTGAGTGGTCACCTGTGTTTTAGCTCATTAGTGTATAAGTTTTGCCATTTCTTTAATTGTTTGCCAATTTATTGCAAACTAAAAACCTATCACATATAATTAAAATAAGGATTCATTCCCAAGAGACTCCAAATTAAGCTCAGATGCATCCTGTGTCCTTTCATCATCAGTTTCAATTGAAAAAGGTTTTGAATGACCAAGACACTCTCTAGAGCTGAGCGTTCGGTCAAATAAGTAACCTGGCAAGAAGGGCCTGAGTCAAGGTGACCAAGAATTCAATGGCCCCTCTATCTAGAGTTTCAGAGTTTCCCTGCAGAGTTGTGAGAACCTGCCTGAAGGACAACCATCACTCTGTCAATCATGCCTTATGGGCGCAGGCTTAATGAAATCCACTCCTTAGTAAAGGAGTGTGAAGGACCCTGAGATTATGATGAAAAGTAAGACCAAAATGTAACTATTAGGTCAAGAACAAGGCATCCTACCTATATGGTTGTGGAAGCAACAGGGGTAAGGGAAGAATAAACAGAGCAAAGTACACAGAGGTCGGTGAAGAAAACTTTACCCAGAGCACATATCCAGAGGACCTCAGACTGGGGCAAATATTTAGCTTTTAGCATAACAACAACCTAAAGCACACAACCAAGTCAACACTGGATTGGCTTCGGGACAGTTCAGCAATTGTTTTGAGTGACCCATCCAAAGCATGAACTTGATCCCACTGAACAAATGTGGGGGGACCTGAAGGTTGCAGTTTATAGACACTACCCTTCAAGTCATTCAGAGCATGAAAGAAAGAATGGGAGAAACTCAATTGGAGTCAATGGTCCATATTCTGCTTACCAACAAACCTACATTTTAAGTTATGGGTGGAATTTAGAAAGAAAACATTATGCTTGTGCACGATTTCAGGCTTGTGCAGACAATTGAATGCATGAATAAATTATGATAGAGACACAAAATGGGACCCATTTTTGCAAGGCAAATCTCAAGTGTTCAAGTACGGTTAAGAAAAAGACTAATACAATGGAGATCATCAACACTTTTTTAAAATTCTTGAATTAGCTTGAAGGAACCTAAAGTCATTAAGTATGTTGTCTTCATGTATTTATACATTCTCAATTGTCTGTCTGTATGCTTTTTTTATTGATAATGTGAGGGCTATGTAAGGATGTTAAAAACCAAACAACAATGATCTGTACTTAATTTGACAAAAACATGCCATGGCCAAGGGGCCCATTGTATGCAAGTACACTGCTCCAAAAAGTGTAAAGAACATGTATTTGTCACAGTTTAACACCAAGTCAATTAAACTTCAGGGATGTCAATTTGTCTGGTTAGGATGACAAAGGAATTGATTCCATTGACTGGCCCTCCGTTCCCCAGACCTGAATCCAGTTGAGAACCTCTGGGACATTATGTATTGATGCATCCCAAGCCGCCAAGCATCGCCATAGACTGTCTTGGGAGGAGATCCCTCTGACTCCATCTGCCTCATCGGGAGCATACCCTGATTTTGTCGGGAGCACATACAGGCACTTGCACAATACTGAGTCACGTTATGCATTACCGTGATGAAATTCACTCAAGTTAGAACAGCCTTTTATTTCAATTGTTGACTTTTGAGTTTGAATCCAGCCCTAAATCGGTTGGCGATTTAGGTTTGTGTTGTTAAGTTTATTTCTTCTCAACTGCTTACACAATGTACAGTAAACATTTTGACCTTTTATATTCAGCTCTGGAAAAAATAAGAGACCACGCCCAAGCCTAGTAGTACCGCTTCCCAGACATTTACCAGTACCAAAGGGATTGGCATAAAGCTTGAGAGAAAACTACTATGAATATAGTTGGTGGCCAGGTTTCTCCTCGACAGGTAAGCAAGGTACTGTGAACTGTAGAAAGCTAATAGTTACTAATTATAATCAGCAGACTATAGCAAACATTTTGATACAAATATTCATTCAGTGGCTGATGACTTTGAAGAGGGGCTAATTACTTTGTTGTTTATATTACACTGTAGGTGCTTGGACATATGATGACTTGTTATACAAGGCTAATACTTTGTGAAATGCAATGTTGTCATTGATAGCAAAGTCATAAAAAAATGTCTAACAAAGCTAGCAATTAATGCTACTAACGATGTTAGCTACCTAATAGCACTTTGTACATCTTTATATTGCACATTACTTACCGATGTCATTTGCACCTCCAAACACTGTGCTTCATTTATAGGCTCACACATTGGAGCATCTGTACACTGACACACTGCCTGCACAACATTTTTTCACAGCTCATTTTGCACTTCTGGTTGGATGCATACTGCATTTTGTTGTACTGTACTTGTACTGTTCAATGACAATAAAGTATGATCTAATCTAATCTAATTAGCTAACTCAAATGTGGTAAAAGACTCAGTCTTACCTAATTCACATAAAATTATTCTGGTAACATTAGCATTATAAAATAGGTTTCAGCCCTTAATTATCTTCCTTTTTTAGAGGTGGCTTAGATGACTGTCTGTGACCTTTCTTGCTGTCTCACCTGCGTCTTGAATATCTATCTTTTATTAAATAAACATCTTTATTTAACCCTAACCCTATCTCAGCCTATAAAAGTATGACCCTAAAGATACTTGTCAGCGAGGTGTGGGGTCTGCTAACCAAATCACGTCAAAGGCACACCAAAAGTCTAGAACCAGCCCTGCCTTTTTCCCCCACGTTGAATAGCTTTCTTCATTTGTTTTCCCACCGGGCAGTTGCTTTTATTACTTTTATGTATCTGCTGTTCCGTTCATTTATTGTAAACCTTTTCCCTTCAACAAACTTTCCATTTCTCTCTTTCATCCCCAATCGAGATGTTTTGATTTGTAATCATAGAAAGGTTTAAGAAGCTGAACTCCTAGATAAGGTGAAATGGTGTCCTCTAGATCCTTGGCAAGCAGCCCTAGTGCTGACAGACAAAGGCAGCCACTCACAATGCAACATCTGTAGGACAAAACCTCTAAGGGGAGTAGGGCTCAATGGTAGTGTATAGGGATGCCTCAGGAACTTCCCGCCAACACCACAGAGTCAGCCTTATCTCAAGGATTAATAATCGTCATATGATAGAGGATTTAGATGCAATTTGTGAGGATAAACGCTACGGTGAACTTGAAGATTGGCTGAACCCAAAAGAGACAGTTAGAAACAACGACTCAACATTATGGCCCCTTTCTTTTGGCACTGCATGCCAGAAAACAGAAATAGAAGTCCTATGCCTTTATGTTTTTTCCTGCATTAGCTGTCCCTTGAAGAAAAACAGCTGTAATATGTGAAGGGACACATTCAAAGAAACTCTCTAAAAGTGCCTCATGGAATTTCACAGAACTGAAACGGACCCGAACAGTTCCCCGACAAACAAATGAATAGAAAGATGACATAAACCAAACAAGCCTGAAAAAAATTACCACACTCTTTTTTCTTTCTAATGTGAGGTATATTTTACATTTAGCTGTAAAAAGTTAGAGTTTGACAGCACCTTTATTTGAACACTAAGTGAAAAATCACAGACATCTTATTATATAGTATTCACAATATGAAAATTACCATTATCTTACATTTGGATCATAACCATGATCACTAGCTTAGTTTTGTAAGAACCAGAACCATTATCTTCATTTGGGTCAGAAGAACTCACCCATACCATGGAAAGGCATTTGCCAAGGTATTGCACTGTATGCTGAATGTTTGGCAATGCTTACAAGCTATAAATTATACACGTAATGACTTCAATTTGCTTGCCCAAAAAAATATTATTCATGTCCATTCCTTATACAGGCATGTCATACAGAACCATTAATCCCAAACAAGTTCAAATGGCACTGAGAACCTACTGAGCCCTTTGACATATGCTTGACTACATAAGCCTAAAATAAACGGAGGAGATATCTGTATAATGCTGCTACACATTCACTTTAATTTATAATACCTATGGTAATCCCAAGAATACATCTTTCTTATTTATTGAAATTAATATACATTACTCCAGTGCACAGGGAAATGGGTGGTAGCGTGGGAAATTAATTCCACACACTGGTGAGTAAAAGGTTGTTCAGTGCAGATTATTTTAGAGGTCTATAACAAAGGCCTGACACATAACCAAACACAAAAGTAATATTGCAATTTAGCCTAGATAAATCCTGTACAAAGTGCCCGCCAGAGGGCGATTTGCTTAACGAAGGCAGAGGATAATTCATGATGCCTCTTGGAGAGACTCAGGGGAGACTGGGAGACGGAGGACCACAGGCGACGTGTATCATCTTGGTACAAAGTATGGCAAGGGTTTCTGAGACTTTCCTGCCCCATATCAAGTCCTTAACGGATTCCAGAGGCCAACAATCAGAATGAAATATGATCTTTGATTTCTGGAAAAACAGTTTAAAACTAAGTGAGCTGCCATATTGACTGTGACGAACATACTAAATGCCCCTGTTCCTGAAAATCAAGAACATTAACCACTGTCGCACTGAGTAATGGACTTCCTTATGCTGTATACTCCCTTAACATGCGTAGCAGAAACCGTTTTTTTTCCGCCTCCTAATGCCAGTAAAGCAAATAGGCATTCATTGATGCAATAGCAGAATACACAGCCACGTCTACTAATTTTGTGGAATTACAAATTCTGCGGGGGACAGGAAGGAAGAGCTTCTCAGTGAGTTGCGCATCCATTAGCTCGCAGCGTCGTCTGATAGTTTTGGCCAGCATAATCGGCAAAAACAAACTTTGATACAGAGGAAGTCACCCCTAAAATAGCTTGGTCTTTCCTTGGCTCTTTAGGAATGCTCTGTGGCCTTCTGATAGCATGAAAAACAGAAATACTCACTACTTGCTGTATTAAATGCAAGGGGTCAAGGGAAACTAGTAACTACAGTCCCTTGAAAAGTAATCCCTCCTTCTGATTGTATTTATCCTTGCTTATTTTGGCACAATACTTAATTTGAATGTTTCCAGATCTTCCCAAAAAAGATCCTAATTGAAGGAATAACCCAACAATTGTGTAGTTATTTCCCTGCTTTGCCACACATTGGTTCCCCCTATCACTTGATTACTGTCTACTTGCTACTTGAACTAGGTGTGTTTCAGATTTATATCACAGTGGATCGCCTGTCATTCTCTGATAAAGAATTCCTGGTTTCATCAATGATATCCTGTCTTTGAGGTCCATATGCATTGTGTATTACAAAACTTTACGGTAGCACTGTTTTTAAATGTTCTGTATCCTAACCAATGTGTTTAGACTAACCAGCATTGACATGTTCAGTTTAAATGCACAATCACAGTATTTTTACAGGGATCGCACTTTGAACACAGATTCCATACCATCTCTTTTCTTTTTACCTCAACAGCTTATTTTAGCAATTCCTCCCTCGAATGTAACACGGTTTTAAACCCCTGTCTACTGTATCTAGTGAAAGTGTTAAAATATATCACTTTCACTCCCTAAAAGCAGAAACACATTTTTGGCTTTTGGAAAGGAACCTCAGTCCAAGTTTCAATGACTTGAGTTGTCCTTGAAATATCTGAAGTTGTACACATGAAGTAAATATATATGAAGTAGTACACATATTGCAAGAGTTGGAATGGGTTAAAATCCATCCCGCTGCCATTTTGACTTCCGCTTTCTCTGACTTTGCAGTCATTCCAACGCTGTACTCTTATCTCTTAATAAAATCTCATCCCAATAGGAGATACAGACAGGGTCTCGAGGTCCAACAGAGGAGGGTGTATATTGACTCAGCAATGTCCAGAGTGTATATATAAGATGTTGGACAGGGTTGCCTTGCCTAATTACTCACTACTGACTCGTGGTAGTTTAGGAACATTCAGACTAGCTTGGGGTTGTATACTGTAGACTATTTCCAAACACGTATTTACCAGAAAGTATTTTTGGTTGTGCACGCAAATGTCAAAAAAAGCGTAACGTCTTGGTCGTATGAGCATCGAAGGGCTTGCCTGGCTGGGGAGTTGCTATTGTGATGCAAGGTATTATTTCCAACTGATGAAGTACATCGTGCAGATACGATCACACAAGGGGGGAGGAGAAAAATGGGCAAAAAATTTTTTCAGTGAAAAACTGAAATACAACAGTAACATTTACTGTTGGACTGCTGAAAATCTTTTGACGAAAACAGAAAGGTGTACTGGATTGTATCTCTCCAGTTAGTCTTATATATTTGTTTTAGTCTGAATGCGTCTGGAAGTAATCGGGTGAGTGATATAGAACATCTTACCGCATGTTATTTTCACTATGATTTAATGTTTTCGCTTGTGTCTCGAGGACGACCTTAATGATCCTCTCCACAACTGACCATGCACTCTTCCTTGCCTCTCTTAATGGATAGCTTGGTGTGGGTATGCAATAAGCGGTGGTTTCCTGCAACAAATGCCCAAAGATCACAGGCAATCTGGTCCAATTCCCCCTTCTTTACAGGCCTGCTGGGGATGTAATCCTTGGACAAACAGAAGCCACCTTTGACTGGGCAGGAATGTTATCTGTGCCTGCTCTTCTCTGGGCTGAGCAGAATTCTACAGAAGGAACGGCCAGGACATCCTAGTGCTTTCCAAACAGCTGCTAGCTGCATCTACCGCCACCCCCCACAGTTAAGCACCAATTCATGAGGGTGTGTGTGGTATTCTGTGTGGATGCTTTCATAGTGGCAACTGGAGTACCATTAGGGGCAGCTCTCCTCTAGACAAGTAGTGAATGGCTTACATGATTAAGACAGATAGACTGGGGGGGACACTTAATCTTTGGTCGGATGAAAAATGTTAAATGCATCCTGATGTTTCTACACGTCCATAATTAGTCTGAATTATCATTGTGTGCTCCTGCATTTAAAAAGTAGTTTCTAATTCTTCCTCCATTTCTGTTAATTTAATTTCTCCTGTCAATGTATATTTGCCACTTTATGGTTGACAAGATGACTCAATACCTTTCATCAGAATCCCATTAAGTACATTGGGACTTCTTCTTTCTTTTTTCTTTTTGTAAGATAAAGATTGAACATGTTTAAAAAGGTCTTCAGAGAAGCTGAACGTATCATCAAAGAAACATGATTGGTAATAGTGGTGTTGGCAGATGCTTTTGGAAACTGCCATTATTGTGTTATTCCAAAGGCGTAATTAGTCACCTAATAACCTAACTAGAATTCACTCTGAAATTGCTTCTGTACTGGAGTGATAAAGTCTATTGAACGAGGAGAAAACCTCAGAGATTACATTTTAGATGAATTTGATCTCCATGGCTTTTTCCACAGGGTGAAGTTCCAGTAGACCTGTGAACAAAGCTATGTGATGTGATTATTTAAAAAAAGATTTTTCCATGCCTAGTTTTTATACATTTGTATAGGTCTTCCAACCATTTGCGGCCCTTGGCAAATTCAGAGTTTTAAAATTAGTTCTTTAAATCATTTGCACAAACTCAAGCAATACCATTAATTTGAGTAACCAACTATAAAGCAGGAGATGTAGTTTAAAATACACAGATTTTCTTTGACTTAAACCCAATGTCTCTTGCCAACTGGTCTTATTTTAAGTCAAAATTGTCTTTTCAATTTATATTAAAGCAGGTTGATTCATTTCAATACATAATCCTAAAGCCCACTCAAAAGCAATATTTTAACATATGATGCATCACATATTATCTAACTGCAAACTCAATCATCAGGTTAATGGAATGAAAGTTAATAAAAATCTGCAATGCAGACAGTGTTGAGAAACCAGCCTCAAACGATTTTAAGAGGGTCCTCTAATTACTAACGAGCCCTAAAGCACAGCATGCAGTTTATTGGTGAAGTTCAGGTCAATTAATCCCACCATTTGAGACTAATTCATCAAATCCATAGTGCATTAGGTGTATTTATTTTTTCCCTTCATGCCAATGTTTTACAGACAAAAATAAAGGATTTTGTGTTTAAACAAGTAATCAAAGATTTGCCCTCTTAATCTAAAAGGAAAGTATCACAATATTGGGAAAAATACAGCTGAGCTGCTTTTCTGAGTTTCGGGTTTGTTTATTTGATTCATGTATTTATTTCTGAGAGATAGTCTCTCTTCGGAGACAGGGAGTCTTAAAGCTAAGCAAAGCAATGTGGTTGCCAAGTGGTATCAGCGATGACCTCACATTTCTGAAGTGATTAACGTCACATGGAAACCATATTGGTAGTCCTAAACACCTAGTTGCCTTTATAACAAAAACATTTTTTAAATATTGAAACAAAGGAAAACAATACCTTGTCATGAAAAGACTCATTCATTATTTACCATATATATATATATACAGAACTGGTCTTTGTTTGTTGGAGAAAAAGGATGTGATAGAGTGATGCACCACAGGCATCTGTCACTTAAAACATCTAAAAGAAAGTATTCTAGTGATGCTCAATTGGAAATGTATGTAACTAATATTGCTGGCCTATGACATATGGCAAGATTGTTGAGTAGTATATTTATTTTTAGCATAGAGTTGAATTCTCTGAGCACTGCATTGCAAAATAAACTGTTTTGTTTCATTGAATATTGTACCTACCCCTACACCAATTTCAGCATCATAATTACCTGTTGAGAATCCGATATGAAGATTACCCTTTTGAAAACATAAATATGTACATGTACATGTAAGTCTATACCCAATAACAAGTCTATATCACAGAGCTATCAAGATCACTCATGTATTTAATGATTCATTTAATATTGTTTCTCTATACTGTGAAGTCTGTACTAATGGCCAGTCCTAAAGAAAAGTACATAGAGGGAGCATTCTTTCCGCGTGCTCTCTCAGGGGTCTCACGCTGGCTTCCTGTCATTAAAGAGACAGCACACTGGAGAACTCTTGGTGACTAACATATTACTACCAGTGCTCTGTGACAGACGCAGCACGGAACGTAACTGGACATCTCTGGAGTTTGCTCAGGGATGACTGTGTTTTTTTCCCTCAGCACAGATTTAATTCAATATTGTAGGCTTTCTAATTACATTTTCACAGCAAGTTTAAAACTGTCATGTTAATCAACTATCAAGAGCCTCTCCTGGATCTTTAAAAAAATATCTAGAATTACTATTAAACCGCCCAACAGCTGTAGCACTCACATATATTGCTGACAACACATTCTTTGACACATTCCAAGTCTAAGAAGATCATCTTCAAACACGGTGCTTCAGTGGTATGCCAAACAAACACAAGAGGCAGACACAACAACACATCCCTCACAGAAACCCAAACTAGTCTAAGAAATGTATACACAAAACAACACCTGGGTGCTTTGACCTGAAGTTAAAATTACCAACTTTCATCTCCCACTCCACGGCACACCTTTGGCTAAGGACAGTGTGAACACGTACCTTCTGCAGCCACTGAGTGTAGTTTTCCATGACATTCTCCAGGTGTTGGATCTTTTGATTAGCAAAGTCCTGTTCCGGCGGCGGGGAGTCTCTCTGCAGCGCGTTGGCATTGGTTACCTTCGGGTCGGCTTTGCCTTGCCGACATGAGTTGCCACCACTTCCGTCTCCCTCAGGAAGGATGAAGGTGTAGGTGCACTGTCCATGCTGGACTCTGTGGTACCTCCGGCTACTACTACTACTACTACTACTACTACTACTTTCTGTACTACTGCTGCCGCTACCTGAGCTTTTACCTGTGCTGCCGGCACTACTGTCCACAACTTTCCTCTGCTCGGATCCACCGCAGCCCACTGCCACCAAGATGGTTGCCAGTGACACTAGGTGGCGGGCAAACTTATTCCCCAACATCATACCGGCCTGGGGGACAGGTTGAAAAGTAAAGTCCTCGTCTTGGTTCCCTCTGGAGTATTTTTTTGGTTTTGGGTTTGAGTCTTGGGCCCGGCGTTGCTTTGGCTGGAGTGGAGTCAGAATGCGCTGAGGAACACCGTCGACCTAGAACATGGGTCGTCCATCCTCCTGCTGGACCTCTTACTGGGAAGATGTCTGGAGGGCATCGCCGGTCTCCTCACACACACATGTACACGTACGCAGGCTCCGGAGTACACTGTGTCCGGTCAGAAGTCGGGAGGGAGTCTGGTCGCCTCGGGGCTCTCAGCGTACACGTGTTGCTATGTGACAGCTCGGTTCCCCTGACAATCCTCGCTTAGACTGCGTCGATGCAGCGTGCGCACATGTCTGTGTGTGTCAGGTGTGAGTGAAAGTGCACAGGGGATGGTGTCACTAGACCTACCCCTTGTGTCTCTGCTTTGCTCTTCCTTCTCCCTCTGCTCTGGTTTCCCCCGTGTGACTAAATGGCTGTAACGAGGCTCTCTAAAGAACAGCACCAAGCTTCCAGTATACTCTGAGCCTGCCCCTCACGCAGACCGCCGAGGAATGTGTGTAAAGACGAGTCTGTGTGTGTGCGTGTGTGCGTGTGTGCGTGTGTAAGGGACCCCAGCACAGAGGATGTGCTCAGACTGCGAGGATTGGTTTACAAGCTCTCTGACCTCAGGCTTGTGATGTAGCCCTCCCCCTGTAGTACACAGCCTGTTCTCGTCTCCCCGGCACTACAGTAAAAGGCACTGGACTCTTACTGGTCAACACTCAACCGTACAACACTGGGGTTCACGGTCCTGATAAGATAATAAAAGGTGTTACCTTGGCTTTTAATCAATTTAGTTTTGCCTCTAGTCTGTATAAGCTGGTGATGTATGCAAAGCGTTTACCTACTTGGTCAGTGAAGCAAGGTGATACATCTAATGTCCCGTCTCTTCCCCCACCACAATGTGGTGCGCAACTTCGTGAAATGCTGTCAAAATTCTGGGAGATCACATTTTGATCTTGGAAAGCTCTGTGTTTTCCAGACAGCAAAGCCGAAATCCAAGAGTGAGTAGATAGACGAGGAATGTCTTCCTATGGGGCATTCTGCGGTGAAAGGCCCAGGTTCAAAAGTCAAGTCCCCATTATGGACAGTACCCTGACATCCCTATGATTCACTGCAGGCTATCAAAAGATAGAAGACCAGGCCTCTATCACTTCACTGTGGTCCGGACCATGCTGATGTGGGTGTGATGAAGTGTGTGTATTCTCTGATAGCCAGGCCAGAATTATGTTGGGCCCAAAGTGTGGGAGAAGAGGTGGGTGTGAATTAATGCATGGAGGACACCAACGATAAGAAGGACCCAGAATAACCCAGGCTAGCAAAGACACAAAGCATGCGCAAACATTTCTGGGAAAAAGAATGGTGTCCTACAGTCCAAATGAACCAGTGGCACATCTTTGTGTGTATTAAATCAAAACTACTAATGTTCAATATAACTTAAATGCCATGTTGTCAAATGTAATATACTATCAAACAGTCTGCTGTATACATGCCTAGGGTTATGTGTGCATGCCAATGCGTGTCCTACATCATATTCCCAAGCAGAAATATGTTTTGTCACATCAGAAACAATTTCTATTTCAGCTTGTATTGGCGTACTCTATGACTTTTCATAACAAGCATCAATTTCCTCAACAGAAGGAAACACACAAGCTGTTCATATTTACAACATCTTAATTGAGTTGCACAATCTCAGATCTGAATTCTCATAGGAATGTAAACATACTTTCAAAGTTACAGGACTACAGTCCTTTCTTAACTATTGAGGTCCCAAGTGGCTCTTTCGGGAAGGTGAAAAAGAAAGTAGTTGTTTTTTTCAATGAGCTGTTTAACTATGAATGTTTAGAGGGGGTACACTGTGCCTGCTCCCCAAACTTCTCAGTTGGGTTACATTTTGTGACCTTGTGTGACCTTGTGTCTAGTTGACATTTTTCTAGCCACCTTTAAAGCACACCAGTTTAGCGTTATGGTTGTTATTTTTGTACAGTATCAGTCCAAAGTTTGGACACACCGACTTCTTACAGGATATTTCTTGATTTTTACTCTTTTCTACAATATAGTAGTGACATGAAAAATATGAAATAACACACATGGAATCATGTAGAAACCAAAACGTATTAAGCAGATCAAAATACATTTATTATTTTAGATTCTTCACAGCAACCACCCATTGCCTCGATGACAGCTCTTTGCATTCATTTAACAAGCTTTTGGAGGTAGTCATCTGGAATAGATGCCTGATTAAAAGTACATTTGTGTAAGGCCTTTCCTTCTTAATGCATTTGAGGCCATCAGTTATTGTCTTGTTATAGGAATGAGCAGCTCAAATAAGGAAAGAAAAATGACGGTCCATCACTTCTTTAAGACATGAAGTGCAATCAATCCGGAAAATGTCAAGAACTTTGGAAGTTTCTTCCAGTGAAAAAACATGCAGATTGAACTGGCTCTCATGAGTACAACCACAGAGAATAAGTTAATTAGAATTACCAGCCTCAGAAATTGACAATTAAATGCACATTTGATTTCTGCTCAAATAAATATTTCACAGAAATAACAGACAAATCTCAATATCAACTGCTTAGAGGACACTGCATGAGTCAGACTTTTCAGAGGCCTTTAAAGGGCTCCATTGGGAATAAGAGATGTGCTTGTTCCAAAAAACATGAGAAGTGGACATAAGTCCGAAGGAAATTTGGTCTGATGAGGCCAAATTAGGATGTCTTTGTGAGATGCAGAATGGGTGAATGGATATGTCCCTTGTGTAGTTCCCACAGTGAAGGAGGAGTGTGATGGTGTGGGGGTGCTTTGCTGGTGACACTGCATGTGAATCATTTAGAAATCAAGGCACACGTAATCAGCATGGCTGCAACATCATTCTGCAGTGATGCATCCCATCAGGTTTGCACAGTTTTTCAACAGGACATTAACACAAAATGCACCACCAGGTGATGTACTTTAAGTCATTTTCCAGACAAATTATCACAACTGAGTAAATTCAATGTAAATGTAAATGCAAGCAGCAATTTCCTCCACAGAAGGAAACACACAAGCTGTTCATATTTACAACATCTTAATTGAGTTGCACAATCTCAGATCTGAATTCTCATAGGAATGTAAACATACTTTCAAAGTTACAGGACTACAGTCCTTTCTTAACTATTGAGGTCCCAAGTGGCTCTTTCGGGAAGGTGAAAAAGAAAGTAGTTGAACACTTAAAACTCTAGAAATATCAATGATTGCACAAGTTGCACAACAATGTCTTCTCATATTATGATACAAATAATACTGGGCCAGGCAGACATTAGTAGTATCAGAATGCACAATGTCAGTTTAACTTAATTACCACTCAGTGGAGACATTTCGGAACTGACCTTCCACAGATAATCACCATGTAATTCAAATAAAGTGGTTACATGGCCACACTCCCCTCAGCCCTCTGCTGTGGTCCTGAAACCATGAAGACATAAAAGAAGCTTTAGTCGCTACACCCCAGGCTTATTATTGCAGTGCTGAACCTCTGCAAGCATCTATGCCATTAAGGCACCCTGCATAACCAATCTGCAAGTGTTACGGCAACGGGTTGCAGTGTATTGTTGAGCTTGGAGGCCAGGACAGACCTGCCTTTCTGAGCTCCTACTGAAAGACTCAAAGACCATTCCCTCTGGGGTGTCAAGGGGATGTAAAGCCTAAACAGAATTGTTGCATTAACAGAGAATGAGCTAATTAAGTGGTTAATTCATTCTGTAATTGTGTTTGCGTGTGTATACATGTTCACGTATGCACGTCTCATGTTCGCGTATGCTTGTGAGGCGCCTGGGTGCAGACAAAGAAGAGAGATCACAGCTGATCCTCGAGAGGACGAGGGAAACGGATTTCCCCGCGAGGAAACCAACTCGAACAACATAAGTGTTGAGGTAGCTGTACACTTTGAAGAAATTAAGCCAATATTGAAAGAAAAGAAGCAGAGAGCTCGAAGCTGGAAACATGC
Source organism: Novumbra hubbsi (assembly GCA_016801125.1). Taxonomy (NCBI): domain Eukaryota; kingdom Metazoa; phylum Chordata; class Actinopteri; order Esociformes; family Umbridae; genus Novumbra; species Novumbra hubbsi. The sequence goes on from JACXGK010000019.1 coordinate 255,270, forward strand.
CGCAGGTTAGGTCTGCACCATAGATAACATGTCCCAGAATTAGAGAGAAACAAACAGGCAGAAAGACAGACATGTTTAGTCTGCTTCCTTGCACCTTGGACTAATTCCTGGTGCGGCAGATTCCTTGATTGATTCTTTAAACAGCCCAACCTGGCACATGCCCAGAGGGATGATGTCATCAGGGTGAGATGGCTCGAAGAGTGACACCCCCAAGCCATTAGCTTGAGGATGCTGCCATTCCTAGTTATCCCCTCTGCTCCAGAGGCCGAACTCAATACCGACACTGGGCTCTGTCCGCTGTCAAAGCAGTCGGTTCTCCCCTTCTATCCACCTTGATGGCAAAGTTCAGTTCAAGTTTATGGAAAGATAAGAAAGTACCTGTCGGCCAAATTTTACGAAGCGCTTTTTTTATTATTGATTGAAGCATGAGTTGTTTTTTCGCCAGCATTGACAGTGCTTAGATTGGACACAGTCACAGGCGGGACGCAAAGGTAAAAGAGAGTAACAGTTGACAGGCAAACATACCTGTAGGTCGTTTTGTAGTGAACAAACCTCTCAGCATTAGACATCTGCAGAAGTCATAGGACTACTTCCAAATCAACTTGATCAGGTTTGTCACATAGCAGTATTTATTATGTAACACAAGCCTGGATTTACATCTGCAATCAACAGGATGACTGACCCTTTGAGCAAACAAATGTGTAAACAAAAAATATGATCTTCAACTGTTGTTGTTAGGCAAGTAGAATCTGGCGCGATATAGAGATATCTTTCATGTCATAATAGCTACTTTTTCCTTGGCTCTATAATCAGTAAAACACAGGCAACCCTAAACAATGTGTGTCAACAGGGTCGCCTGGTTGTTGAAGGTTCCAGGTTGTTCAGGGAAGTGAGGACTGTTGGCATTTCCACAGCTTTTGTGTTTCCAGAACAAACTTGTTTGGATCCCCTACAGGCAGCTAGCTTCTGTAATCTGCTTGATCTGGCTTGTACTTGGGGCACTGGGGCTGTGACTGCAACTCTGTTATCTCAGCAGGTGATAGGGAGGAGGGAAACATCAGAGGTGTTTACCAAGGATCAGTGGACATGTGTACTCCGTTCTCCCTCACAAGGTATCGAATGGCCCCCTTAAAGTTTGCTTCCAATTCCAGGGCCTTTTTAAACCCCGGCCATAAAGAAAGAATCTTCTGGAGATTCCACGGTAGTTGTCTAGTTGTACTTTAACTTGACCAAATCACAGAATGGGACATTAGCACAATACAGATATAAGTTCAATTTCTTTATGTCATTAGTATGGAGTGATATTTCAAAGTACATTCCAAAGTAATAGACAATAGACAGAGAACCTGTCCCCTGTGGAAATCTGATACCTGCAAATGTGCTTGAATCTTACAACGGCGTTTCCTTTAACATTACATTTAAAAAAAAATAATTACTTGTCCGCTCATCCATACACAGAGATCACTCTGTTTGATTGTCAGTACTAGTGTTACTTGATGTCACTAGTATTTTTCTTTAACATTATCAACACTGCAACCCAATCCCTTAAGGGAAAAGATAGCAATGCACCATTAATTAGCCACAGCGAATTTAGCTGACGCTACATGGACCACTCTATAATGATTTGTGAAGTATGTGCCCCAAAGTCACTGGCGGGGGGGGGGGGCTTTTGTCATCATCAGCCTGCCTCTGGTGCCTTGGCCAATGTCATACATTAGATGGACTTTAGAGGTACTTTTCTTCATTTCCCCATTGGTGAGCAGTGTTTGCACACTTAATCTTGAATGAAGCCTGCATGCTGCAATTTGTCATGTAGTATTTCTTTCCACGGTAATGAGACTGGTGCATGACATCACCAACATGGCTTTCTGGACTCGTCACTGCCGATGGAATCAACAACAGATAATGAGACAAAGAGGGTGTGTGAGATCACCCACGCGAGAGCGACCACCTATGGCCTTTTGCCTTGGTATGTATGTTTGGTATTTTCTTTTACAACTTTTCTTTTATTCAAATGGCGTTCTCTACTGTGATAGAAAATCACTGAAATGGTGTGGAAACATGGAAGTCACACACAAACAGCCCCATATACTGTAGAGTTCATTTTTGTGTACGTCCACTTGTCTTGCTCGACATGGTGTCTTGGCTTTGCATGCCAGTATTTCAGAAACAAACAGTGAGGAGCATTGTAATGCACGTTGGTCTATCAAGCCCCTGAGACAAATGGGGACGGGGATTGGTAAATCTCAGGTTTGCTTCCAGTGGACTCCCCATATCTGGCTCCCAACACATAAAGGATGGACATAGAGAATTTGATAAAGCCTCAGACAAGGCAGAGTTTGTCTGCTTCAGCCATCACGTATTGAGGAGCTGTTTCGCAGGTTTCTTGAGCTATGATGCAGCCAACATTAAAAGGCAGGGTTTAGTGAATTCATATGCCACGGTAATCCTTTAATGGAGGGAATTGGAGTGCAAGAATGTTCACAATTTGTTTAGTTTTTCAGGAGATATAAGGACATATTCATCTTACTTAGTGTGGCTGTTGTAACCACCATACAGGTACATTGCAAAAGATCTGTTTGGATCATCCTTTCGTTAGTCTTCCTAAATGAAAAAAAACGTACTGATACGAAAAAAAACTTACCATAGCAATGCCAACTATCCAGAAGACACAGTGTTTGAAAATACTTGACCTTGTCCCAAGGCTATTGCACACATTCCATTCAAAGTTTGCCGTACGAGGGGGACTTAGTAAGTTTTCTGTTATCGTTTAATAATACCGCCAGCTGGGACCCCAAATGGAGGCTTTGTATGAACTAGGAGTGTGTACCGAATACTCAGGAGAAGGCAAGTATTTAATCGCAGCAGGCTTTGTTGGCAAATAATCCCAAGGAGAAGGCAGATCCCAGAAGTCATGGTCAAGAGGCAGGCTGGATGTCATACACAGAATCACAGGATGAACAGGCAAAATTAAAGGTCGGGTGAATGCTATAAACATAGTTTAAGTAAAACCGTCGGTACACAAGGCTAAATAACGAGACGGGATGCTCTGACCAAGCTAAGTTGAGATGCCAAAAACAAACAATATCTCACAAAGGAAAAGGTGCATTGAATAGAACTAAATTAATGAGGAACAGGTGAGTGAACAGATGACTTGATGGGAAAGTGAGGTGTGTTCGTGAAATGGGAAAGTGAGGTGTGTTCGTGGAATGGGAAAGTGAGGTGTGTTCGTGGAATGGGAAAGTGAGGTGGGTTCGTGGAATGAGACAGTGATTTGTGTTCGTGGGATTGGGAAAGTGAGTTTTGTTTGTGGGATTGGGAAAGTAAGGTGTGTTCGTGGAATGGGAAAGTAAGGTGTGTTCGTGGAATGAGACAGTGATGTGTGTTCGTGGGATTGGGAAAGTGAGTTTTGTTTGTGGGATTGGGAAAGTAAGGTGTGTTCCTGGAATGGGAAAGTGAGGTGTGTTCATGGAATGGGAAAGTGAGGTGTGTTTGTGGAATGGGAAAGTGAGGTGTGTTCATGGGATTGTGACACAGGTCAGGACCGGGGCTGGAGGTGGACCTTACAATTGACTTAAGACCAAAATACATATGCTTACTTTATTAGTAAATGTATCAACATTAACATATCTGAGCTGGCAAGCTAATGACCTTACACAAAAGAAAGACTACCCCCTAAACAATGTGGTAGATGTCAACTTGCATGTCGAGTACGCTTGTGTGCGTACTTTGTCCAAATAAAAAGTGCAAGCCAACATTTTTGGGCAAGATGTTAGACAGATGTAATTATACTAGGACACTACACCATAATCTTCCTAAATCAATTTCTGGAAATGTGAACATGCTTAACTGAAAAAACAGTTGTGTTGTAGTATGACAGAAGCTGTGCTTACAAGGCTAATCCAACACATTTGGAATGGTTAAATCACCCCCTTTCAATTGTTTTACCTAGCTATGTATTTTGATCAAGTCAATACAAAATGATGAATGCGTCACTGTACATAGAGGGGTTTAAAAGACTGACAATGTGACCGTATAATTGCAACTGTAGCTAATGACTTTTTGTCTAAAAGAGCAAAAAGATGGTCATGCATGTTAACTAAGGTAGGGTTGATGGGGTACTGTATAATTTTAGCTTTTGTCACGGTGTTGTAGTGCGGCGGAACCATATGCAGACATTTTGTGTAAAGAAAAGGTGATTTAATCCAAAAAACAGGTACAAACTATACGCAACTGTAAACGTAAAGAAAAGTCAGAACTAACAAAACTAAATACAAATAACATCTAGCGTATACACTGAACATTGAATTAAATGAAGACAAACCGTGAACTGTTGAGACAAGCACAAACAATAAACCACACCGGGTGTGGTGAAAACCGAACCTAAGTAGGCTCCCCAATCAGAGTCAACTGAATGCAGCTGCTCTGACTGGGGAGCCCAGAATGGCATGAAGAGGGCTAGAGGCCT
>JACXGK010000020.1:0-70565 GCA_016801125.1 Novumbra hubbsi
GACTGATATATCAGCCCAGGCATCCACGATCCATTGGCAGATAGTGTCGTAAATCACCCGGCGCTGTCTCCCCGTCTTGGTGAACGCAGCTCGCAGTCTAGCTTTGAACGCCTTGTTGACACCAATATCTAGCGGCTGGAGTTCTTTAGTTAATCCACCCGGAATGACGGCAAACTCCGATCCAGATCCATATATAAGGCGCTCCGGATTATAAAGCGCACTGTCGTTTTTTTTGAAAATTAAAGGCTTTTAAGTGCGCCTTATAGTGCGGAAAATACGGTACCTCACGGGGGCACTTCTAAAAAAAAAAAAAAATGTAGCCATTAGATATTAAGCATCCTCACAAATGGCTCAAAAAGAAAGAAATAAAGAGTTCTGGAAGGACCAAAGTCAAAGCCCGGCTGTAAATCATATTGAGATGCTGTGGGGTTGTGCATGCAAGAAATCCCTAAAACATCACACAGCTGAAAACATTCTGCATGGAGAAATTGGAAAAACATTCTCCCAATTGATATCAGAGACTGGTAGACAGTTCTAGGACATGTCTCATTGAGATTATTTTTGCCGAAGGGGGCATTACCCCCAGGTATCAAAATGTGTGTCTCATTTCCGATTGTTTTGCTATTGTTTTGTAGAAGGTTTTTGTTGCAAGGTTTAGGAAATATTAAAGTTTTTGTGGCAAAAACATAGCCACAATGAAAGGTGGGTAGCTTGCCACACGGTGAACGGCAGTTACCTAGCAACATGTACATGCCATGCCGCCAACTCTAGTTTGGCATGGACAAACCACCTGTGAGACCGCTCTCTCAAACCCCAGTTCCGTGTCAACACAAGATACAACTGGTGCGACTGCACTTTTACACACTTTTACATTTTCTTGGAATTGTACCTTTTATAGTTGTTTTTGGTACTATTAAATCTCTTTTATCTATAGATATTGTTTGAAAGAAGATCAAATATATATATTTCCATATTTCTTAAAATATATTTCTTATGGTGTGCTAATTATTTCACATGACTGTATATAGGTGGATAGAGCACCAATGAAATGTCCTTTTGAAGTGACTGGCAAATAAATATAGTGCAGTTGATGTGATTGAATTCAAATAGAAATCTTTTGTTCATCTGTTGTTCCATTAAGTGTACTTAATGGAAAAACTGCAATTGAAATAAAACAGATGAATATAATACATAAAATATAATGATGAACAATGTTGAAAAACCGGAAGGATAATGTAATTGGTTAAATGTTGCTGGTGTTTCTTAAAAATATTCTAGTATAAATGTATAAATAATTGTAGATGTTTATGTTTTCTAAATGGGATTGAAATTTTATAATGTGCTTATACACCAAATTTTCTAAAAAGAGAAAGGAGGGTGTTAAAACATGTTATATTGTAAAACATTAGCAAAATGTAAATTAATAAATAAAATGTATGTGACAACTAGGCCTAATCTCTGTAAAACCACAAAATACTAAACATCTGTTTGATGAGATCCACTACAGGAAGTTTTGAAAAATAATGCCACATGAAATCCATTAAAAAAATTCCCATTTGTCCCCAGTGAGAAATGTAATGTGCAGCATTCAAAAGTTGGGCCTGGCATAGACATGATCCTATTGTGGGCACAGAGAAGATTAAAGGCTGCAGATAATAATAACACTCATGGATTAACCAACAGATGAAAAACTAGAGCCTTGAGTTAAGGCAGTGACAAATACCACCATCTCTTCTGTTTGCCCTTGGAGAGACAGAGCAAGAGAGGGAGGAAGTTAAAGATTGAAACAAAAAGAGTGAAGGGAAGCCAAAGATGAAAATTGAGGATGGATGTGGAAAGCAGGTAAATCAAAGGGGATGTGTGGATTTCCTAAACCAAACAAGTTGTTCCAAGCGGTGTGTAATTCACCCCACAGATGATGGGTTTTACAGCCTTTTTGCCTGTATTCTATCCAGCAGGGATCTGTAAATCTGTCAATGTGAGAGTAAATTTCATTCCGCCTCTCTGTAATCTCATTTGCCTGCAGTGCCAATGGTGCATCAAATTCCGCTGACTTCTTCTGTGGTGGTGGAATACAGCACTAGTTGCCTTGGCGTTGGCTGCTGTCGCCTCACCGACAGAGCCAGGGAGTAAATCCCACCTGTCCCACATGAGCCGCTCCGTCAACCGCAGAAAATCCATTATCCCAGAATGTTTTAAGGGCCTAATGGAGTCCTTATCTTTATTTTGCACAGGAAAAAAATTAATTACATGGCATACTAAAAGTTAGTCGGTTATCATCACCCCCACCCACCTACATTTACATATCTATGCGTTTCAAGGCTGAATGCAAACGTTTTGTTAAGGCAGGCGTTGACTCAAGCCGCTGTCTGGTTTACTAGTACCGGTGGCTGTCAATCACGGTGCCGTTCTCTTGCACATGTCATTTCGCACGGCAACTAACCTCTGAACACAGAAGTTCCTATCAACAAGATAAGGCAAAATAACAAGCATGTGAATGTCGTTTCTATGCGGCAGGTTACTTTGTTAGACCCCACAGTGGTTCTTTTTGTAGATCTTTTTCCTTTCACACAGCATGGTGTGACATTTCTTTGGAAGGAGAAAAAAAATGTAATTGGTACTGTGTGCTAGGATATACGGTGATGTGTGCAATGGAGATTCAAAAAGTATACACTTTCCCATTGTGTTCCACTCTGCACAGAAATTCTATGACAAGCCTCTTCCCATAATCCCTTGGTCTTAATGATTTTGTACTTTTTCTGAATGTTGCCGAAGCACCAACAGGAAGGAGGCAGGCAGCATCCCTTTAGCAAGGCGAGTGCAATTGAAATGCCATAATTACATGTCGCATTGAGAGAGAGAGAGAGGACACAAAAGAAGCAATATGTTTGGTTTTTAATTTGTACTGGAAGCATAGCTAACATGAGGCATCTACTTAAGTAGATTCTGTGAATTCAATAGGAGCAGAATCGTTACAGCACAGCACTTGCCTCCTCTATGGTGTAAGGGTCTCCATGGTGATTAGGGGAGAGTTAAAGTGGTGGGATGTTACATTTTCTCCTGACATGTCTTCAACACGGTTATTTAGTGTCCTTTAAGTCATGGTCTCCTTAGCTTGAAGATAAAAAGCATATGATGTAAGTAATTATAGGTAATCTCGCCAAATATGTGAGAAAAGGAGAGGAACATTTCAACAAATGTTTAGAGCATGATGAAGGCCTATGTCTTTTAGCAATAAGGTAGAGAGTGAACTGTAAGGAAAGGGTCATACAACTGTTACATCATGTTAGATGTTCAGGTCTTTTTAACTGACCCCCCATCACAAACTGGATGTGCCCCATGCATGGTTCCAACTTTCCAAACATGTCCCTGCGTTACGCCACAGACTCTATTTTCGAGACCGCTGTATTTAGTATGACAGTTATTGAGCCTGAATCCTGCACCTGCCTCTAGAACCCTTCCATCGTAGCAGTATAGGTCAACAATCTTCACAGGTTCCTCATCAGAGTTGTTTATGGTGGCATGGAGTACCTACTTAGATCAATAACCATATGCTTGTTTTTTTACTTTCTTTTTTTAAGTCAAAGCAATCAAACCATCCAAAAAAGTGGGCCCTGGCTCACTACCTCATTGTTTCCAAGACTCAGAATCACCAAATATTCTACAAACTTAACACACCTGGAGTCTTGGTTACTCTGGCAATAGTGAGTGTACAACACAAAACAAGAGGGGAAAGTAGAGTTTTGTGGTGAGACAGTGGAGGGTAGCATGCCATTATCTCTCTCTTGAGTTATTTTACTTAAAAACCAGCAGACTATGTTGAAGCAAGAGAAGTAAACAACCAGAAGTCTTGCACATGTCTATACTTTCCCCAAGATGTTAAAGGACATTAAGGTGTTAAGAGTGATGGCTGGATCTTCCACCCCTCACCTGATTCTTTAAATAGACTGAAAGAGGTCTAATTGCTCGTGGACTTTTCCACAATTGAATTCTTAACAATGTGTTTAAAGTCCTTCATTGTTAGAGAGGTCAGGGCAAGTCATTCGACATCTTGGTTGATTTTACCGTAGCAACTGGTACTACCAATGTTAGTACCTAAATTACAGGAAACCTTTATTGTTTCAATGATGATTGAATGATATGAGGAAATCTAATGGAAAGTGCTCATCACGGCTTGGAAATATTTTGGATTGTCCTATCCACAAAAAAAGCATAACAACAACAACAAAAATGATATGGTCAGTTGACTGCCCTTGCAGGAGACATACAATCATTTCTAAACTGTTCAGCCAGTACAGATATAAATATCCTCAAATTAAAGCTGACAGTCCGAACATTGAACTCAGTAATTTTATCATTCCGAAATGCTGGACTACTGCGCCAATACAACCAAAAATGTGTTACTGTATATAATTATGGTGCAGAAATTGTTTTTTTTCCTTCCAGAGGGAAATCTTGTTTAAAAAGACAATGTTATGTCCATGAAAAGAATACAATCCCATAACGAAAAACTATGTGCACAGTCCTGTCTCCAGCTGACACTTTTACTATGATCTACGGCAAAATCCCTTAGAACAGCAAAACGTGTTTATTAAAGTGCAATTCTCAAGGGAAAGAAACCTTTGAAGCAGAGCAGGAGGGCTTTTAAAACAGCTGCTGTGTTGCTGGGTGCAGCTCATCCTCAGAAGTGCTGAGGTAAATATAACCACACACTATGCAATAAACACACACACACACACCAAATGCTCCTCACAACTTACAATTCTCATTAATCTGATCCTCCCATAATAGCCCCAAGTACAAATCTCCTATTGCCTCTTTCACTCGATTAATGATGCAGCGATAAAGTAAATTTTCCTATCAGTATGTTGGCAACTACACTGCTCAAAAGAATTAAGGGAGCACTTAAATCAAGCATAGGTTCTCGATTTGATCTTGTTCTGTACATTGTGTAATTTGACAAAATGACGGCTGGATTCAAACTCTTCAAACTGAAAGTCAAAGTAAGCAACTGAAATCACAGGCTGTTCAAACTAGCTACATTTTATCACGACCATAATGTGACTCAGTGGTGTGTTTGGCCCCCACGTGCCTATACGCATTCTCAACAATGTCTGGGCATGCTCCTGATGAGACGACGCATGGTGTCCTGGGGGATCTCCTCATCAGCCCATCAGTGAGCTCCTGGACAGTCTGTGGTGCTACTTGGCGACACCCCAGTCTTTCAATTGGATTCAGGTCTGGGGAACGCGAGGGCCAGTCAATGACATCAATGCCATCAGCATCCAGGAACTGCCTACACACTCTGGCCAGGCTTTGCCCAGCACCAGGCGGAAGCCAGGGCCCACGGCACCAGTGTAAATTCTGACAATGGGTCTGAGGATTTCATCCATGTACCTCATCCATGATGGTTTAGCAGTCATCTGCGAAGAGAATGGGGCATCAATGGCAGCCTTGACAATTTGGGTGTTTTCTTGTGAATGCCAATCGAGCTGCGCAGTGCTGGGCTGTGAGCACCCTCACAGTGTCTGTTTCTGAGAGTTTAGCACACCAGTTGCCCGCTGGAGGTCATTTTGTAGGGCTCTGGCTAGTAGTGTAGCTTAATCATGACTGGCCTAGGTGCCAAAATATTTTTAGGGACCTTATTACCACTCGTTGGCTATTTACCTTAAAAAGGGAATACAGTTGTTGGTAATGCAGAGCGTTAATATTATTACTACACCGGTGTAGCTACACTGGTCCAATAAACAGAATGTCTACACACGTTTTGCTACACAGATTTTCTCTGCCAATTTATTTGATTGAACTCTCGCTGTCTCTCTTTTGCATCAGCAAACACAGTAAAAATTATTGTGTTTGCTGATGAAAATATTCATGAATATTGAAGAAATCACACAACTTCTTCGTCACAAGGTATTTTTAAAATATAATATATAACATATATATAATAACTTTTTTTGCCTCTTTTCGCCTTTTCATTTTTAGCCTTCATCTTTTGGGCGCCACTTTTATGTTGATACATTTTACAGCAGAGTAGCCACATTCTCAATGCTTGTAAAAAACATTCTGACAGATGTCTCTCAATTGCTATAAAAATATTTTTTTACAAATTAATTAGATTTATTGTTTTAAAACAAAATTAAATATCATGCATATGGAAATAACAAAATGTTGTTGGTGAAACCATCAGTGGGATTATTTGCTATATACACTACTTTAAATGGAGATTGTTGTGCTGCTATGTCATCATAATTGATCTGAGATCCATGCTAGCACTCAGCATCTAAGCTGAACGGTAGAGCTTTGTAACTTCATGAGGGGGGCGTTGCTTTGCATTTTCGGGCCTGTCACCATGCCCATGTGAGTCGCAGGCCATGGTGCGACATCACCGGCTGCACCGCCTATAGCTACGCTCCTGGCTCTAGGAGTGCACCTCCTTTTCCACCTCGCACAAAGGAGCGGGTACGGATCCTGCTGCTGGGTTTATGGCCTTTTGCAGCAACAACTATCTTCGGCTAAACATGTTAGAAATAAATACATTTAAATCCCACATGGTTGGGCAAAAATGCATGTTCATCAAAGAAATTGGTGCCCAGACTTCAGGGCTAAATGTGTCACTTGCAAAGTTAATTTAACCTTCTGAAGACACGAAGCCATTTCTATAGAGATCTGTCCCAGCATGGACAGTGCCGTTGATGTTACCTCGTAGCAAATCTCAGTAGTCAATTTCAATAGAATTTAATATGGAGAATACTTGCAGATTACTTGATATGCAGTGGAATACACAACTTGGTAATCAGAAGGGTATAGTAAATCCTGTTACAGATTGATCCAGTTGACTAAATTGCTAATTTTGCAGATACCTTCGAAGGTGAAGTATATGGCAGAAAATGTGTTCAACCCTTCTCTATGACCATCTCCAAAGGCTGATAAAGAGGGGTTTATGTTTTTTATTATAAAGTAATGGTCACTTCCACTTTCAAGATGCCCACAAGCCTCTATGAGTGATAGGGAGGCTGTTGGCTATGGCTCTCTGGCTGATAGCTTGAGCCCCTCCCTTGATTGAACCTGGAAGATCACTCATCCCTTTGGGCAGGTGGAATACTATCACATTTTATTTCCAGAGCCACTTGGAATCATTTCTGTAAATCCATTACCACTGTCATCTTCAACAGACTCCTCTTGGCCACCAACCCCTCTCATGACTTCACATCTTGTTTGTTTACACCTAATTATTGTTTTCCTCCAAGAGCTCAAAACCTCAGATAAGATAATTGTTGTTGCCCAACTCCTGGCTGTGCTATAGGAAATGATGTTGTTCCACACTAGTAAAATTATACAGCTTTAAGTATTTTAATAGGTATGTACCAGCATTCCAACAGTGTTGAAATTATTTTGGACCATTCTTCTTGGTATATTTTATCTAGTTCGTTCAAGTTAGTTTGATTACCCTCAAATAGTGCCCCCGACACTCTGTGGGATTGAGATAGAAAATTAGACTGGGCAACTGAGAACATTCACCTTGTTGTTTTTGAGCCACACCATTATTGCTTTAGCCTTGTACTTTTTCTGCTGAAAGGTGAATTTCCTCCCAAGCTTTAGTGGACTGAAGTCGGTTCTCCTGAAGTATTTCCCTGGTATTTATCATTGTTCATTCAACTGTAACAAGATGCCTAGCCCCTGCTGATGAGAAGCATCCCCACAGCAGCCTTCATGGTAGAGATGGGGTGTCTTAACACATAGCACTTTTAGTAATTGCCATTGTTTTTAAATAAAATATAACATTTCTATATACCATTTGTAATTCATTATTATGTAGAATTGATTTAAAACTACATTGTCCTCCAGAAACATCGGTACCCTTCTTGCAGAAAAGCAATGCACTTTTTTGGTGTTTATATGATTCATTTAACAGTATGAAAACAGATATTCAAAGAAATTATTTTAACCCCAAGAATTTTCTATGAATGTTATCTAATGGACTAAGTCTACAAGTTTAGATATTAGTCATCCCTAAATGTTTTTATTTTATTTTGAGTGTACACTCAAGCTGATACGCAACAATATGTTTTTTTTTACCAGGAGAGCAAATAATTCTGGGGGACACAGTTGTGATAGGATTAAATTACATTGTGAGCAGATAAAATCAGTCAGTGAAAAATCAGCAATCAATGTTTCTGAGACAGTTCAATGTTAAAATGCTTGGTTATTATATGTCACATAATCTTATTATACATGCTTAGTCTCACTCTGGGTTGGAATGAAAGTTAAATAACCCTGTATTAATCACCTTAAGGCTTCCATGTTAACAGCTGCTTTCTCGCACCTTGAACCTGTATGCTGATAATTTCTATTTTGTAGAAGACCTCCCAAATGACAAATACATTTTTGAAGGCAGGGTATCATGGGGCCCATCAGAAGGATGTTAGAGTAGAGCTGCCGAGGTGCGTGTTAACTTCTTAACATGATTGATTTCATCTTCAAAAAATTATATGACAGTATCATCATTTGTGTTTGCGTTGAAACTGATCCACCCCATTTAAAAATATGACTGTGTTGCAGCAATCTGAGAAACCTCGCTGACCCACACAGTCTAGTGCAGGGGTGGGCAAACTACGGCACGAGGGCCAAATGCGGCCCACGAGGCTGTCCAATCCGGCCCATGGAATGCCCTTTTCTGGCCTCCAAATCAATTATGATTAACAAATTACAAAAACAAATGTAGCCCTCCATTTCATTTTAAAATCCTGATGTGTTTTACGAAACACGTGAAAGATCACGTCTTATGGACAAAACCTTTGTAGTTACGTCACATTTTATTAAAAACCAAGTCCAATACCAACAACTTTGAATGAGTGGCATCACTTTGTTGCAGGCTAGCCTACCTTGTAGTAAACTTAATAATGGTTTATCATCAATGACAGTAACTCGTTCAGTCCGTGTCGCACCCTTTACTTCGATTACCGTATTATCAATTTTGGTACTGCCCCCGAAAGCGAAGTTCACTGGTGGCTCTCTCCGCGTGGCGTCACAGACTGTCCTGCAGAAGTACGCCAGTTTGATTACGGGTTATTTTCCCCCCATTTGAAACACGACTATTTGTTGTTTTTAAATTATGAATTTAATTTAGTGCATACTTTGCTTCTGGCATTATCATCCAAATCATTATAATGGATGCATTATAAAAAAAAGCATGTTGAAAAGTAGTGACGTTTTTTTGGAACTGTCTTGAGTACTGATAGGCTGCTATGCACACACGCTCGATACTGTTCCGAGCTTTGAGTGCAAAACACTTCTGGTGACGTGATAGCAGGGGACGAAAAACATTTTGTCACATAATATTGAACGAAATGACTGTTGGTTGTGTCAGACACCTGACTTTCTCAGGTTTTCAAAACCTGTTGAAATACAAACAACTTTGAATGATTTGCATAATTTTGTGGCAAGTTAGCATAGTTGGTGGTAACCATAACATATAGAATATGTTATTTATGCTAGTAACTATTTGAGTATGCAGCTCAACCTCCACAGGACATGTTATTAGAAATGTCTGGTAGACTACTAATCAAAGAGAGTTCTGGTGGCTTAGTGGGTACCGTGCAGACATTTTTGTAGAACTGCAGGTGTTCAAATCCTTAAGATTCTTCTGGATTATTTTCTGATTGAAAATACTATTTGTTGTTTTTAAATTATTATTTTCATTTAGTGCATCCTATGACTCAGAGAAGCCCAGAGGCACCTCTGCGGTCAGGTCCTGAGTGTGGCCCCCAGGTGCATTGTGATGCCTAGAGGCCCCAAGCCAGGACCTGACCTCGTGGTTTGAGTCGGGGCTGTGCCTCATGTTGACAAGTGGCTGGGAAGCCCCATTGGTAATGCAAATTGGTCAGGGAGGGGCAGGTGACTGTCAGCAGGTTCATCCTGCTTTAGGTACTTGTAAAGAAATAAATGTCTGACGGTCTAAAAAAGTGAACTGTAATATTCAGGAAGGTACCTTGTCTTTTGGATAAAAAATAAGACAAATCCACAAATTTGATGTCTAACTAAAAAATATGTTGTTTGACAATTATCTGGTTCTATGGTACAAACCCAACATTATGGCTTCCCTTTATCTGCTACTTATTATCAGGGCTTTATTCTGTAAGTTCTATATCCTTCTGCAAGTGCTTCCAACACAATGGGTGCAACATTTTCACACAGGACACTGATGTAATTGGTAGTGAGCCTATACTGCGCCTATACATCTGAATTTGCACCAATCCATCTATTCACTCTGCAGAAAATACAGCAAAAAGATTTTTGAGTATTGATAATGAACAATTTCGAAAAGGTGTCTTAAAAAAGGAAAGGGTATTAGAACGTTTTAAATGTTCAATTTACTTAACTTTTAATAGTTTAATGACCAACTCAAGTGTTCTTATTTTAGTTCCCTTAATGTGTGTTCTTTCAATATTTGTTTGTTGTGCCCATTGTGTTGTTTTTGTTTCACTTTGTGGTTCTTTGTTCTTTACCACATTCTCCCTACGCTTGTGTCCTGCCTACAGCACTACAGAATGACTAACCTCAACTAAGGACGCAGCCCTCGAACGGAACTTGGGAGAGAGGGCAAGTGAATGTTTGTTGGATAGCTCTGCCTAAATATTTGTTTGTGTTGAGGTATGGCTGTGGGGCAGTGGGGAGGCGGCCGCAGTGCACGGAGACAATGGGTTTTCTGGCTCAAATATGGGAGAAGGGCGCCTGTCGATCAGAAGGACCACGTTTTCCTGGTGGCAATTGCTTTCCAGCCCCAGTGCAGAACCCCAGGGGAGGCAGATCCGGGAGTTGAAGACCATCGACCCCAACAGTTGTTTGGAGGGGAAGAGCGCCACTGTAATCCAGCCTAGTCCCACTTCCTGGCCTTTCCTGTCTGTTTCTGTTTTCGGGAAATGGCTGTTCATGGTTACCAACGTAAGGCTCTGTGGGTTTTGATGTAGCTCCAGGACGGGTGGTTGCCGCAGGGGGTTGATATTATTCTGAAACTTGCATCTACATTGTTACATGTTTTTGCAATATGTTGAGTTGAAAGTGGTGAAGTAATCTTTTTGCATAGCGATGTAGGACTTGTTTGCAATCAAAAGCTTTTGTTGCTCACTTGAAGCATGACACTCTGTCAAACTTTGCTTTCTCAAACTGAAATCAGATAACCGGTACAATGGGTATTATTGTGCAGTTATTCTCTCGCCAAATAGTGCTAGAATACACAGAAGGGGTAGGATGACTCTATGCTGACAGTCACTCCATTAATTATTTGTCTTTTTTTTTTTGGGGGGGGGGTGGAAGCTGTAGTGCTTATTTTTATATGTTACACTGTATGATGTGGTTAGATGGACCACTGAGTATCGGTACATATTAAAAATATAGCGTTTGCACTTTGTCACATGGTATTGGTCATTACTAGCTGCTACAGTATTTGTTCAACTATAGTGAGTATTATGAATAAGGGACAATTAAGGGATTTATTGGAAATCTTAGCTTGTAGCTCATTTTCTTAATATTCAAAAAGTGTCCAGTTTACTCACAACTTACTTACCACTTATGTGTACATTATGGGTGGTTGAGTCTATGGAAAGGTAATGGACTAGATCAGTTAAATGATTGACACATTTTATAGCAATTGGTGTGAAAATCCATGCAATGAGTCACGTGTGGTTTATTTAGTCTGTATGTATTCACACCACCAATATGCTTTGTACTCACAGACGTACTAACCTATAACACTTAAATTTTACTGGTTCACTCATTAACACAATATAGTAGTCAATCAGTATGCCAAGTATGCATACATACATGCAATCATACATATACACACACACACAGTTTATTCATATTTACAATTTCATCCTTGATTAACAATCATGCCAGTACAGCTGTACTGCATGTTCACCCTGTCCCTGCTACCATGACAACCCCACCTCCTTTTTACTTTTTCTCACTCTCACTTACTTTCATTCTTCCTAAACTTGCCAGAGCTCACTGTGATGGGTTTTGCATCCAAATCCAATCGGTGGTGCGTATTGTAAGTATTGGGAAATGAGTGGAATAAATGAGCAGTGTACACGTTTTCATTTTGGAGTGAA
Organism: Novumbra hubbsi; assembly: GCA_016801125.1. NCBI lineage: Eukaryota > Metazoa > Chordata > Actinopteri > Esociformes > Umbridae > Novumbra > Novumbra hubbsi. Next base: position 12,114 of record JACXGK010000020.1, read on the forward strand.
AATTGTTTGGACATTATTGGTGCTGCTGTTCCTGCCTATTTGTAGTATGTAGCAAACCCCTAGAGCGCCTCCATAGGCTACAGCGCTTAAGGGATGTTGGAGATCACAAAAACTCATGAGCCAATTCCAAGAAAGTCAGATTCTTTGGGATGGATATCATCACGTACTATTTCATGGGCTCTTTCGCAATTAGAAGTGTCTAAAGTTATTACACGTCATTCAAAAAGAAATACGGTTTTTGTTTTTTTTACATTGCCATCAATACAAGCAGCTTAACAATTTAATTAAGGCATTTAATAAACATTTAAACTCCGACCGGCACTGAGAAGCTGCCAACACTTACGATATATTTGTCAGGGAACCGAAAAGGATCGCTAATCTATTACATAGACAAAAGCTGGAAAAAAGATTTGGATTAACAGATGAACTGTATTAACTGACCGCGCTCTCGACACCGATATACGCATTTGCCTTTTAAAAACAACGGACGCATTGCCGGTCGTGACAAGCGGTGGGATTTACTACACAAGATGGGTGTCTGTGGATACTTTGCGTCGTCTTGGAAGTGCCTGGTGGTTCTGTTTTTCAGGCTGCTGTTTCTTGTCCCCGCAGGTTTGCCTGTTCACAGTCAAGGGGATTCTCAAACCGATAGTAAAGTGATGGACAATATTACTGTCAAGCAAGGCGAGACCGTCTTTCTCAGGTAAATCATTTTCTAACACTTCTTACACTGACTGGCGGTGCACCGTTTTAAAAAGTTCCATTAACTGTATGAGTTAACGTTGTTTGTCTTTATTTAAAATTATTTGTTTATGTCGGTAGTGTTGTATGCGTCATGTGTATCTGCCATTGAGAGGGATTCTAGAGGATTAGACGCAAACAGTAGATAAGATGACTCCAAGTGTTCGCTGTGTTGAGGTTTTGAACCAATTTACTTCTGGTCCACCAAGCAGACAGGGGATTTAAAATCTTAATCGTAAATTAGACACCAGGGTAAAGACCATTTATGTTTAGTTTTAGCACACAGTATAATGTATTACATTTCATACTGCATATGTTTTTCTAACTAAACATGTATGGGTTATTCTCACAAAACTATTATCTGGGATCACTGAGAAAATGTAATTAATTAATTAATAAATGTGTATTTTCTTAAACTTTTCACATTTTACCACCTTTTCACATACATTATCCTAGAGCAAAGTCTCAAAAACATACAAGTATGTCAGTATTGAGGTTTAATCCCAATTAGTGCATTTTAGCCAGTAGGGTAAATTGTGTGTTTTATCCTGTCACATTCTGTGAGTTAATACATGTATTGCAGTTTTGCTCATCCAAGGACTGCTCCACTAGGTGATGCATCATGGGGGAATATAATAAAAACATACACTAGTTTATCATCTTTGAACAAACTATAGCAACATAATGTCGTTTTTGTTAGGAAACATTTTATTTAGGGGACATCCAACTTATTATGCTGATATCTGACTCCAATCGTGTAATTTGTCTTTTGGATCAGCCAGCTAAGCGCAATAAAGTTAGATGGCCCACCCAGGAGAATATATTAAAACAGTGGAAGCCATAGCTAAAAGGATGAAGCTTGTGTCAAAGTAACATCCCACTCTTACCAGCTGGCTAATTATCCAGGTTTTGAGTCTAGTTGGCAATTCCAGTCAGGCTAAAAAAATACAACAAACAAACAAACTAACATTAAAACAAAGTTATGTTCATTGATGGGTGAGGGAGAAGTTGCTTGGAATATTGGTCACCATCTGGATGTCATTTTGATCTGCCAATTAGTTAACATCACTCCCCTTTGGGATGCAAAAAGCACCGGTGTTCTATTAAGGTGTTTGCTTACGATGAGTTGTTTCCCACTGTATCACTATCATGCCTGTCTCAGCACTGCTATCCTGCAATACTGCAAATTAACTAGCTAGTGTTGCTACCTAAAAGACAGTTGGCAGTTGTTTAACAGACATCATATAAATGTGTATATGATTAAAAACAATAGTTAACACTTGAGTAAAACAAAATAGTTTGGAATAAACTTTATTACACAGGCAAGTAAAATATTTTAAAATGGTAAAAGTTTATTGCACAGGAATTTATTTGTTGAAAGACCTCGGGTGGTCAGACATTTTTGGAGCTCTCAGACAGGCACATACAGTATAATCCTGCCCAATGCTCCTTTAGCCAAGACCCTTCCCTATCCTTCTCCAATGTCTCTATTCCATAAAGCATAAAATTAATATAATACTGTCCTCCTTCACAATAGTAAAATGCTTAAGAAATTAAGCATATACTGAAATCCCACTTGGGGTCTCAATTAAGGAAAAATATTAAAGATAATCTTTACTGCACATTGTGTATTTTCTTGAGAACACGATGACCTTACCATGGTCAATGGAAACCAAAATGACCAAATGATTGAAGGCTGGATTCAACCTCACTGAAAACACTGAAAATCTAAGGAAACAATTGTAATCACAGGCTGCATGATTTTAATCACGGCAGCTTGGACTGTAAGTCAGTGTGTGTATGGCACCCATGTGCCTATACGCGCTTCTGACAATGTCTGTACATACTGAAACAGCAGTTGATGTCCTGAGGGATCTCCTTCCAGACCTGGATCAATGCACCAGTAAGCTCCTGGACACTCTGTGGCACAACTTGGTGGTGTCGGATGCACCGTTACATAACATTCCAGAGGGCCAGTCAATGTCATCAATGCCTTCGTTATCCAGGAACTGCCTAAACACTCTGGAAACATGTGGACGGGCATTGTCCTGTACCTGGAGGAACCCAGGGCCCACTGCACCAGAGTAAGGTCTGACGATGGGTCTGAGAATTTCATCCCGGTACCTAACAGCAATCAGGGTAGTGTTGGCTAGCACGTGGAGGCATGTGCGACCCTCCAAGGATTTGCCTCCCCAGACCATCACCGACCCACCGCTAAACCGGTCATGCTGGATGATGTTGCAGGCAGCATAATGTTCACAATGGCGTCTCCAGAATCTTTGATATCTGTCAACCATGCTCAATGTGAACCTGCTCTTATCTGTAAAGAGAAAGAGGCGCCACTGGCGGACCTGCCAATTCTGGTGTTCTCTGGCGAATGCCAATTGAGCTGCACAGTTCTAGGCTGTGAGCACAGGCAACCCACAAAAGGCCCTCTTGCCACTCTCTTGGAGTCAAAAACATGCACACTAGTATCATGCTGGAGGTTATTTTGTAAGGCTCTGCCTATGCTCTTCAACGGCCCCCTCTCCAGCTAACCTTGTGTAACGGTCCATTTCCTGGTTTTTTCTCCCTGCTCTTGAGACTGTACTGGGAGAACAGCAAACCTTCTTGCAACGGGACAATGTGCCATCCTGGAGCTGGACTACCTGTGCAATCTGATTGGGCTGCAGGTACCACCTCATGCTACCAGTAGTGACAAGGACACTAGGAAATACAAACCGTGTTTTATTATAATGATATTTGCTGTAACTTGTTTTTAAATAGGATCTCAAATAATGTAATATTTTGTATTATATTAAATTATTAGGCTAAACAATAGCCTAATAGGCATCAGGGATTCAGTAACTTGTTATTTGGAGCAGAATGTCTTACATGTGCAAAAAAGATTTTTAAACTTTTGTCTTCCCCTTGAAACCCAACCTTAGTGGCAGCCTGTTGGATCTTGTATTTGAGCCCCGCCTCACATTTATGAGGGGGCAAATGCTTCTCTCGGTGCAGGGCGGCCCCGAGAGAAGCAAACCCCGTTTTCAGCGGTGACTAATCTTTTTAGTGTGTTAAATTAGGGATGGAGTGAAAACCTAAAGGGCAGTAGTTCTCCAGAAACAGTGTTGGGTAGTCCTGCTTTGGAGTATTCAAGTCCCTGGCAACTAAATGTTTTAGGAGCTCTCAGACAAGGAACCCGACCAAACCTGTGACAGGGGGTCACCCTTCTGTTAGGGGACAAAATAGATGGTTCTACCAACAGTCTGTATTCCTTAAGGTCTGGTGCTCAAATTCCAAGCGTTCTCGCCTTTCCCTACCCAATACTCTTTCTTTTCTTTCAATGTTTCTCTTTCTTAACCATGCATTGTCCTTATCCTATTTTTTTTGCAGCAGTTTACTTTGTGTTCCTGCTCACTCAAGAAAAGTTTCTACCCCCGAATGTCTCAGCTCCCTCAGGCTTTCCCCCGGCACACTTTTGAGTTCTTTGGCAAGGGGAGATGTCAGTATGCCAGCCCTCTTACTTGTCTCCTTGACGTTTTGAGTGGAAAGCAAATTGTGGTTCCCTAATTCAGGAACAGGATTTTTAGGGCTCAAGTTTTTTTTCACACCACTCTGCCATCTCTGTCTGAGGGGTCACCCCTTCCACATGTAGACAGCTATCTGGTTCCCTGGTATTTGTTCATGGTATAACATTTTAATACTACTACAAGATCTCCCTAATTCGCTCTCCTCTCTATGATTAATTCACAGAGGTGAGGCCTGCTTTGAGCATCCCCTGTATAGGCCCTCTCTTTAGGGTCAAGACATATCATTCTCAAAGTTGTATAATATTGCAATATGCCATGCCTAAGAAGAGATCTAAGTCATGGTATACTGGCATCATAACACACCCCTTGTGCCATAATGCTTAAATATAACATCTATAGCAGGTCAAAGAAAGAACACGGATGCAGGTAAGCAGGGCACATAGTGGGCATGGGCCGGGAATGCTGATCTTGGGGCAGCTGGCCCGTCCCTTGTGATGGATCCTCACTGCCAGAATTAATCTCCCTAAAGGAGTATTTGACATGAAATTGCTTGGAATTGTATTTCTATGACAATCCCAAGCAGCCTGACCAAAACAAATAAGATGGCGGACAATATCTTTTGCCTCAACATAAGAATGAAAAGACTAATCTATCATTCTCGTAACCACAATAACACTGTAGCCAAGGTGGATTTAACTAGCTATAGGATTTGTGTAATCTCATTCTGTTTTGTAATGAAGTGCCTTTTTGTCACACTAATTACAATTAAACGGATGTTAGTAAACTCTGCCAGCTTTGGGAGCAAATACTAACATAAATATGAGCGAGCTGAATTAGCCAGGCTAGCTATGGTTATACACTTGCAACATCAAGTTATTACTATTTAGTTTTGTGTCATATGTGTTATTGTTTTTAAAAAAAAATATGTCCACTTTGAATTTGATGCACACAACATGTTTAAAAAAAGATGGGTCTTTTTTAAAAGGGGTGACAAAAGCATTTCTGTAATGCCGGAAAAAAAGCCTGGTTGAACACCTAGAGTTCTCTATGGTACATAGAATCATTAAAAGAGTCATAGAATCCTGAGTAATCTAAGCAAGGCAGAAAACTGTCCTGTGGTCTGAGAAATTTGAAAATGATTTTTGGTAAACATGTCCTCCGGACTAATGAGAAGAGGGACCAGCAGCAAATTTCAAAATCCAGCATCCATGATGGTATGGGGGTGCATTAGTGCACATGACATGCCCATGACATGTGTGAAGGCAACATTAATACTGAACAATATTTACAGGTTTTGATGCAACATATGCTGCCATCCAGACAACATCTTTTTTAGGGAAGTCCTCACTTAGTTCAGTAAGACAATGCCAACCACATTCTCCACATTCTATTACAACAGCATGGCTTCGGAAAAACTTGCTTCTACATAAAAATATGTTTAACAACATTACCCTCTGACAACAGCATGCTGCCAGCTTGCCAAGTATCTATGTACAGTAAACTGATTATATTTCAGTACAAGCAAGCGTAATGGGAACGGTTTGTTCTTTGTGGTGTAGTAACATGGCAATAGCGAGAGGACTGGATAGGGGTATGTTAATGTTGAAAGGACCTTACTCTTGCAACCAAAAAATGCTGCCTTACTTGTCTTTATTAATCTATATCTATAGAAAGATGCATCATTCACCCAGATTTACCAAATATCTATAGAAACATGCATCATTCACCCAGATTAACCAAGTTTATTTTAAAAAGATGCGTCATTCACCCAGATTTACCAAATATCTATAGAAAGATGCATCATTCACCCAGATTAACCAAGTATCCTTATTGCATCAAACATTTAGTCAAAATCAGGGCAGAATTGTTGAATGTGTTGCTTCTGTGAATATTCTCCTGTAAAAAGACCTACTGTACAGTCCCTTTCCAATTTCATTGTGGGGGGACAATAAGTCTCATGGAAAGGTGTAGCGACGTAGATAGCCAATTCTGACAGTGATCATATTATGTCTTCCGGCATGGAAATTACACAAACAAAATCATGTTCAACCGCAAATTCCATCCCCTGGGGGGAACCTTTGTCGAAATCTATAATTGGGTTTTTTGTGATTAGGGCTCTCTGTGGGGATAACGAGTGGCTGGCAGTGTTTCTTGGCTGTATCGGGCTAATGTCAGAGCTAACTGCAATCCAGGGCCCCTTAGCTAAGGATCTGTGGAAAATTCAAAGCCCCTGGTTTGAAATCAAGCTTTTTGGTTCGAAGCCAGACTATACGAATTGCGGCACAATGCCATTACCCCCTTGACATTAGGGACAGAAATAGCTGACAAACAACTGTCTTAAAGACCTACCCATTACAGGCAGACAACATTCTCCTTGCCTTGTCTTTGTTACGGCCAAGTAAAAAACAACCGGTTCACCTTCAATGCTAAGGCAGACAAAAGAGGTACTGTAAGGGACTTGCAGTGTACTATTATTGTTGCTAAGTGGGTCCTTGAAACCTTTTTATAGTTTATTTAAGTATCTATTTTTCTCCACATGCATTCTGCTGCTCTTCACTTCTCTCCACTGAGTTATGTTGTATTACCACAACTCAAAACTTAACTTGGTGTTCAGGTGAAAGGATTAGGTTAAATGTTAATGAAGCACATTCATGGAGATGATAGATGTGATGATGACACGGTTTGGGTGAATCAGGATTGCGAAAATTGCTAAAATAATTTTGTAAATGATCACCTTCTCAATTTAGTAATTAGTAATGCTGATATTGGCAAAATAAAGACTACATGAATTTTTTCGACAGTCAGGAGTTGTTCATCTACTGATTACTCTGCTGTTCAATGGCTAGATTGTCAACAATCTAATGTCAAATGTTCAAGCAGAAATAGAAATCCGTTACCATCAGTTACACAATCAGTAGAAAGATTACTTATGATTCATCATTCAGATTTGTTGTTTACAACCTTCATTGTTGCATTATAATGTGAGGCATTGGCCAACTCTTTGCTAACCTACCTTTATGTCAAGGTTTACATAGTAATAATGAGGTCACTGGTTGAGAGCACATGGGTAAAATGCTGAAAGACTACGGTGTATTGAGCCTTAATATTAATTGAGCCAATACATGTGAAAATGTCAATAGAAACACATTAAAAAAACCTTGTATAGCAGTTACAAAATACTTTGCTATTTAGAAAATACTATATACTTATGTTTAACTCTTACTAGCATTAGATACTTTATATGCTGAACCCAACCAAATTGGCTAACATTAGCAGCAACGTGAGAGTCTAGATTTATCTGTCTAGGAAGATAAGAAGCTCAGAAGATCTTCAGTCCACCCTTAGTCGCCATGGTGACATTCACCACTGGACCCTATTCACAAACCGCAGTACTTTTAGATGAACACAAAATATGCAAAAATCAGGCAGCCACATTGCTTTTATTTGTACATCCACATCTCCCTGGTGTAACAACACTTCTTAAGTGCTACAAGAGGACTAGGGACAAACAACCTAGTTCTATTTGTGAGTAGCAGCCAGCTTTGTTTTAGGAAAAGTACAGAGTGCAGTGTGCCCCTGCCATGAATTTCTTTGCAGATTTTATTCAGTTCAGTAGCTTTGTATTGATAGTGATAAAGAGAGTAGCTGACACCATGGGAGGGAAATGCAACATTGCTGATAAAAAAGTGTGTCAGAGGTGTGGTGCTGTGAAGAGTTCTGCAATAGATATGTTTTTATTTTTTTCTGTTGCCGACTTCTTCAAATAAATAAAGTATATTCATAAAAAACACTCAGAGAATAAATATGTAAGCTAACTGCAAGAAAACAAGTCTTAATATTATTGTATCGGGGATTTTGGGACTTGCCACTTAGTTCAGGTTTTCTTCTGGCAAAACATCCAAGTATCTTTTTGTTAACTTGATGACACCAAAATTCAGCCAACGTTTTGTAACAGTGATCCTTGGAGAATATGTAATCTTGTGAACTATCCTCCTAGCAATGCGTGGATATGACATTTTATTAATGGTCAGCAACCTTTTATCTCATAAAAAATGTCTCTATCCCCATGTTGGGTAATAATAATTATTTTCTTAATAAAACAAGTCCCAGACTACATCTTTAACAGGAGCCCCTGGAGGTATGAAAAACAGCCCCAAAGCATCCGTGATTCACCTCTTTTAATTTGGGGATCAGGTTTTTTCCTTGTATGCAATGCCTTTTTGTTACAAAACATGACGACAGTGTGCATTGCCAACACTTTCAATGTTTGTCTTATCTGACAACTGGATTCCATTTGTAGTTCAAATACCAATTGGTGGGTTGGGCTCAGGAATGGATTCATTTGTGCAACCCTGACAAAGAGCTTGTTGATATGGAGGTGGCTTTTAGCAGTAGATTTTACTGCTTCATTCAGTTGGTTTTGACCATGGTGAGTCATAATAGTCATTGGCATTGATAGAAATTATACTTCTTAATTGCAATAGTAATTATTTCCTTCAAACATGCTTTTGTCAAAGAAGCCTCCATTTGCAGAAATTACAGTCTTGCAGACCATTCTGGTTGTCAATTTGTTGAAGTAATGTGAAGATAATTCAACCAATGCTTCCATAAGTGCCTCTCACAAGTTGGATTGGCTTAATAGTGTTGAGATCAGGTGACTATGCTGATAACTCCATTATAGACAGAATACCAGCTGACTGCTTCTTCCCTAAATAGTTCTTTCATAGTTTGGAGTTGTGCTTAGGGTGATTTTCCTGTAGAAGGAAATTAAGTCAAACTTCAGGAATAACCATGTGTCCAGTTAGGAAGCATAAGCGATTGTGAATAAATGTAAACTGTTTTGGTGCAAATAAGAGTGACAGGTGCACTGGAGAGGCAACAACAAGACAACCGTCAAAAAGGGATTCGTTTTGCATGAGGTGGCCACAGACAATTGCTCTCTCCTTATCCTTCCTGACTGATTCTTCTGTAGTTTAGCATTTTGCATCATGTCTTTGTCACTACTGGTAGCATGAGGTGGTTCCTGGCTGCACAGGTAGTGCAGCCAGGACAGAGGACAGAGACATAGAATGGCATCAACCCAGCAGCAGGACTGGTATCTGCTTCATTGTGCAAGTAGGAACGGGAGGAGCACTACCAGAGCCCTACAAAATGACCTCCAGTGGGCTACTGGTGTGCATATTTCTGATCAACTTTCAGAATAATACTCCATGAGGATGGCAACATCCTTTATTGAAACCTGTGCTCACAGCCCACCAGGCTGATTGGCATTTGCCAGAGAAAATTTGAAATACGCAAGGTCCTCTATTGTCGCCCGTTCTCTTCACAGATGGGAGCAAGTTCACACTAAGCACATGTGACATACATGTGACAGACAGGACAATGCCCAGCCTCATGTGGCCGGAGTGTGTGAGCATTTCCTGGATCACAAAGTCATTGATGACATTGACTGACCCTCACATTCCCCAGAACTGAATCCAATTAAGAACCTCTGGGACATTATGTATTGGTCAATCCAACACCACCAAGTAGCACCAAGTAGCACCACAGACCATCCAGGACCTCGCTGATGCCTTTATCCTGGTCTGGGAGGAGATGCCCCACAACAATATAGTGTTTCTCATCAGGAACATGCCCAGAAGTTGTCGGGAGTGCATACTGGCACGTGGGGACCATACACACTACTGAGTCACATTATGAGTTGCCATGATGAAATTGGAAGTTGGAACAATTAAATTGGGATTTCAATGGTTAACTTTGAAGTTCCGTGTGAGATTGACTCCAGCCCTTAATCAGTTTGTGATTTTGGTTTCCTTTGACCATTGTTAAGTAATTTTGTTCTCAACGTATTACACAATATACAGTAATGATTTTGATATTTAATAGATTTAGTTCATTGAAACCTGATGTGTGATCTAATCGTGCTCTTAAGACAATAGACAGAAAAACCCAATAGACCAGGGGTCTTCAAATCTGGACCTCGAAGCCAGTTCCACTCCATTCTTTCATTGCAACTCCCTAATTAGAGACTTATTTAGACCGGAGATACCAGGTGGGTGCAATTAAAGATGAGGTAGAACAGAAACCAGCAGGCTCTGTCCGGACTTCATAGTGTAAGATTTGAAGGCCCCTGCAATAGACAGTTCATCTTGTTGTCTCTCCTCACACCTGGTGGCTGTTACTTTACTGTCTCTGAGTCAGGGTAGTTGCCCAGATCACCCTGAGTCAGGGTAGTCGCCCAGATCACCCTGAGTCAGGGTAGTCGCCCAGATCACCCTGAGTCAGGGTAGTCGCCCAGATCACCCTGAGTCAGGGTAGTCGCCCAGATCACCCTGAGTCAGGGTAGTCGCCCAGAGTCAGGTGCGATCTAACTTCCCATCAACACTGCTGTGGTAGTTGCTACAATTTTTTTTTTTCTCTGCTAACAGTTTACTATTGTAGCACTGGTTAGACCTAGTTTAATGTTTAATCTATTAGGTGGCATTGTGGCTTTTGCTTATGTAAGTAATTTTTTTTTTTTAAGTTAGAGCTACTTATAAATGTTCACACCCTATTTGCCAATTCTCAGTTTTTCTGAGAATAATATTTATTTAATTATTCAGAATATGTCTTGATACATTTACTAAGTAAATATTAGATTTCTTCTCAATTAAAATACTGGCTCCAAAATGCGTAGATGAGGAAAAAGAGTGGATGCTTTAATAATGTGCGTTAGGGGTATTCCACTGTACTTCCTGTTCAGCATTTCAATGTATCAATACTTAAAGCAATATAGGGCATGCTGCGTACCCACCCACACAATGTGTATTCACCACTGTGGAGATTAGCAGGATGTAAGCCACTTATACTTTCATACAGACAGACAAATTAATGCGATCTGGCTAAAACATACATATACAGTTACGACACATTCACTCTCTTTGTCACACCACACATTCACACATGCACAAATCAACTGCAAACAAGCATACCAAAAGTGCACTACAAGAGGCTTCATGCTTTCATTCTGATGTCCATCTCTCTAGTACATGCCAGTCACATCTCACACTCACATCCACAACTACCACTGAATATATTATCTGCCATGGCAAAGATTTTGCAGCAATGTGCCTTTCGTCACATTTATTAACAGATGAATACTTGTTTTGTGCAGAGGTTCCTGTCAGAATAGTTTCCTAATGTTTAGCAATTAGTAAGAGAAATACCAGCCCCTCGCTGATTATTGCTCTGGGGAGTGTCCCGTACCATTAACCATACAGAGTAGTGATGTCAGTGATCCGTCTCTTGGATGAAGGAGAATCACATGGTATTTAAGACATATTTTCTCTTCCCAAATGGCAGCCAGCTAACTATGCCAACAGAGTCTAAGTTATTCTCCCCCCCCACCCTATTTAGAAGAATGCAGAACGGTTCAATAGAAACTCATTTACTATTCTGCTGCTTCCTTAGACCATAAATAATTGCCAATACATCAAATCACATATGCTGCCTTTCTACTGGTTTTAGGATTTGAAACACTATACATCATATAGTGTCTGAAGGTTCTTTAAGACAACCCTGCAACATATTTAGAATTGCACAAAGTAAATGCTTGAACATATGTTTTTGCATTATTCATATGCAGAAGAAAGGTTTATTTTTTTTGGTACATTGTTTTTTCCCCATAGTGTGTGCTTTGAGATCCCTAACTAGGGTGCCTGGTGATGCAACATATTTATGCTATTTATGCACAAGTGTACTGAATCTAATTTGATATCTGGGCCAAATCCTTGGCTTGAATGTGTTAAAGGCAGAAATATGTATGGATTTCAAAATATTGTCACTGCATTGCCATTTTTTGCAAAACAGTACTATAACCTACCACCACGTTTACGGTACATTATGATGACATTTTAGCATTGTTTGTTAATGGACTGGTGTGATTTTTTTTTTTTAAATGGCAAGATTATAAGAAGGAAACCTAAGGCCATTGATTGATATAACATTCCGAATATAAAGTGCTCACCCACTTTGAAAGAAGTACTGTGACATCGGCATTTTTTCAGATGTATTATTGATATTGTGAGCCAGGTTCTCACAATATCAATATTGAATATAGACTTTCATGTGCCTCAGTTTTGGTCTATTCCACAGAATTGATTGATTGAATTATTTATTAGGGAAAAAAGCACATAGCACAACCCAGGACAACCCACACTACTTTCCCAACTCGTCTCCAATGACATATAGCTTTGTAAAGACTGTGCAAAGCTGACATCAAGGCAAAGGGTGGCTACGTTGAAGAATCTAAAATATGAAATTAATGGGTTCTGTTTAACACTTTTTGGTTATTACATGTTTTATTTTGTTGTTTTGATGTCTTCACAATTCTTCTACAATGTGGAAAAGAGTCAAAATAAAGACACAGATATTTAGAAATTGTTAAGGCATCTGAATACTTCAGCCAAACACAGCATGTCAATGATTCTGCTTCCTCTACAGTTTTATTGATAAATACAAGAATAAAGGCATTTTCATCTTTGGTGTCATCTCTACCGACTGATATGCCTTTTGGGCCAGCCACATTCCACAGAGAGGCAAGACGCTAACGCAGAGCTACAATAATAACAGATTTTATTTCAAAAGATTTACTTAACACAGTAAGGCTTAACAGGCCCAGACCAGCAAATAACATTCATGCCTGAAAAACCGACAGGGAACTAGGGAGACTGAAGAGGGAGGTGATGAGGGGAAAAGGAACCCAGGTGTGAAGACTAAACTAGACACAGGTGAAATGCAATGAGTGAACAAACACTGAACAAAGATACTGAATGACTAGAACCTAAAGACCATTAACTGAGAAATATAAAAACTGGCACGGCACTGACCGCGCTACTGAGTTTCCCCCCAAAATAAGCTCTGACCTGTCATACAGTGCAGTGCAAGACTATTTTATAGCAAAATACTGATGAGGATGAGTTCTTTGCATGACCATTCACTCTTCGAATCTTGCAGGTACTTCTGTGCCATGTCCATGTTGCAAATTAAACATAGCTAGCTGTGAGCCTATATATTCAGGGCGAGTGCAGCTAATTATGTTTTAAGTGTTGTTAAGCATCGGCTGTTCCACCCTGAGCTGTAAATTGTTTGGGGAGTTACATTAAGCTATTGGCAAATAGTAGTTTGCACTACCTGCAACTTGTTTGTAAGTTTAAATGTCAAGTCACTATACCATGCCAACATAATTAAAATGACACTACTAATGATGTAATGAGAATCACTTTTTAATTTAATGTCAAACTTCCTTGTTCTTTTGTACAGAATTTTGAATTTGTGTACCGCATAAATTCAATGGGATTTAGCTGAGAGTTATTGGTTTTACATATTCTGAAGCCCTCGTGACAAATTTTCTAAATACATTTTAATCATAGGTCAACTTTATCCTATCTACCTTCTTTAATTTATGTTTAACTCTGAACAGACTCCACTAACCAACTTCATTCATTCGCATACATGTCAGTTTGGTCAACAGTATGGCATGATCCATTTTGTTGAAACATGTTTTGAAGCAACCCTGCCAGAATAGAGCCTTTCCTCACTCTAAAATCGCATAATGTTTTACATTCCAGTCTTTCAGCTGATTGCGTGTCAGTACATTGTTTATTAAGATGAATAATCTACAAACTACTGATGCAACAATGGTTTTAGATGACATAGCTAAATTCCCAGCAATTTATGGTTATCAAAGCAGATGCCATCGACTAGGGCTGTCACAATATCAGATTTTCACTACCAAATGAATGCCCAATAACAATATTATTGCGATATATAGAAAATGCTCACTATACCTTCAAAATACAATTGCAGGGAGAGAGAGTCTTTAACCATAACTACATAAATTACAAAAATGAAAGCGTGCAAACTTAACTTACATTTAATGGATACTGAAAAGGCAACCAGATTAACTTATAAACAAAAGATCCACAAGTGTAACGTACAGGAGAGCACGGTGCCGGTTGGTGGTGGTATTTTGGGAGCACTTTTAATTTTACAAAGCACACTTTGGTCACTTCGGACAGTAAGCGCACCTGTTTGCACTCTGTAATTTGTGTGTGTGTTTATATGCCCTTTGTTTCGGTCACCGGGTATTGCTCATTGTGGATACTCTTGTTTAAATGAAGTCCTGTCACGGTTGGTATTTGTTTTATTTTGGCTGCTTTTTTCAGCACCTTTGATTTATCGTTTAGTTTGTGTTGTTTTGTTTAAATAAATGCACTTATTAGTTAAAATGTCTGCATTTGGTTCCTACAATCACCACACCCATGACAACAAGACCTAACACCAAGATTGGTGTCTCCTACATTTTTGGCTATGAAAATGGCGCATCATTGCGGATCTCCCGGGAGTTCCAATGGTTAATTGGAATGCCAGACAAATATGCCGTAATTTTGACCTATCATGTGTTTTATAAACATTATATCAATATTTCATTTTTTTTTATTTTTTATGTTTCCATGTAGCTCTCGATTTTGTTTTGATAGGTGCACCATTATCAAGCACAGCTAAAAACCTCTTTAAACAATTTAAATGAATTACACCATGAAATGCCAGAACACCTTGTCACCAGTCAGTTGTTGGAAGATGCTAGACATTATGTTTCTGTTTTTTTTCTCATAAAGGTTGTAATATTCAATAAAAAACAAACCCAGTGGGTTTTGGGTTTGTCCCCACATTGGTAAATGGGACTCAGTGCTTACATTGGTTCTCATTATTTTGTAAATAGTTGTGTTTTTGAAGGTTAAACTAGGCAAAGTGTTTATTGTAGGGTCTTTTAGTTTTATGTATTAGGCTTCTTGTGTTTTTTTCATATTATTTATTTTTATTATCTTGCAAGACTCCAAATATAAACAAAAGGTCTATATTAGATATTCCACTATGTACAGTTTTCATCTCTAATGTTTTTTATTTGGTTAACTAGTAAATCCCAGATCTCTGATTATCAGTAAAGAGTGAGAGAAAGGAAAATAGGAGCTTGACAATTTGGATAAAGGTGCTCCAGCCAAGTTCTACTCATCAGCCTTGTATCCATGAATTATTCCACCTGTGGTCTTCCGTATTCTGTTGAGATAAAATCTTATTTTGTTTCCTACTCAGTGAAAAGAAAGAGCAAGAGCTATGCTGGAAGCCAAGTAAGCGTTGCATATTTTTTAAGTGTAGCATTTTAAGTGAGGTGTTCACTCATTGCACAGCACTGTTACAGTAACATGAACCTACACTTATGGTTTTATTAATGCATTAATCATGGTTCCTTGGTAATATGATCACTGTTACAGGTGTTGCTTTTATACATGTCTTGCAGTATAGTTTTATGATATTTAGTGTATCTCCATCAAAAACTGCATCTAGTGTGTAATAATGTATTAAGATCAATTGCCAAATCCATAACAAACAACATTAAAAGCAACCTGGTCAGAGATATCATTTCCGTTTTTCAGCATTCCGCCAACTCATCGCTCTTTTATTTTAGATTAAAAAAAATTACAAGTCACAGCCAAGTCGGCAAACAAAGACAAACTTGCTGAGAAGCAGACTGGTTCCACCAGCTCTCTGCTACACCTGGGAAACCTCCTGGAGAGGGTTTGCGTATTCTGCTGAGGTAGGCCAAGAGTTGTACTTCATCCCTCTGTTGTTCTCGAACTACTTTTGAGCCAGCTGCCCCCTACATGTTTCATGATCTAAAGGTTGAATGAGAAGCAGCGAATATTTCTCAGTATAATTTGGTATCCACTAGAGAATTGTCTCTCACCTCTTGTCCTTACTACCTTGACTGCATCTCAATATTTATAAGGCAGCATATGCTTACTTTGTGGTCATGTTTATTCATATATATATATATATATATATATATATACATAGTCATGTGAAAGGATTTGGACACCCAATAAAATATTACGTTATTTTGTAATGGACATATCAATATTTGATCTTCTTTCAAACAATATCTATAGATAAAGGTGATTCATCTTTTTTAGAAAATTATATAATGGTTAAAATGTCATTGTTTTTGGTTCAGTTGCATCACCTTTAACTATAGATGTCAAAACAAATATGTAAAAAATTCTTAAAAAATAACTAAATATTTTATGGGGTTTCCTAATTTTTTCAGATGACTGTATATATATATATGTGTGTGTGTGTTTAAGTAAATTGATTTAAAAGGCTGTGTATTACGTTGAATATACTTTATTTCACCCTGCTCAAGAAATTGAGGAAACACTTAATTTACGCATTGGGTCTCGATGAACGATTTATAATAGAGATCTAAATCTATTCTGTACATTGTGTGATTTGTTGAGAACCTAATGACGTAACAGTGGTCAATGGAAACCAAATTAACAAACCGATTGAGGGCTGGATTCAGACTCTGAAAATCAAAGTAAACATTTTAAATCACAGGCTGTTGCAACTTGAATTTCCTCACGGCAACTTATAATGATTCAGTATTGTGTATGGCCCCCTCGTGCCTGTATGCACTTGTGACAATGTCTGGGCATGCTCCTGATGAGACGACGGATGGTATCCACGGGGATCTCCTCCCAGACATGGATTAGGGCATCAGTGAGCTCCTGGACAGTCTCTGGCGCTACTTTGAGGTGTCGGATGCACCGATACATAACATCCCAGAGGTTCATAATTGAATTCAGGTCTGGGGAACGTGAGGTCCAGTCAATGTCATCAATGCGTCTGTCATCCAGGAACTGCCTACCCACTCTAGCCACATGAGGCCAGGCATTGTCCTGCACAAAACTAGAGAAGAATCAGTCAGGAAGAATAAGGAGAGAGCAATTGTGGCCGTTTTTGGGGACTGTCTTGCTTTTGCCACTTCGTTGCACCTGTTGTCACTTTCGTTTGCACCCAAACAGTTGACATTTATTCACAATCGCTTATGCTTCCTAACTGGAAAAATGTATATACCTGAAGTTTAACTGAACTGGGGTTGTACTGTTATGATTACGTGTTCACTTACATTTTTAAAGCAGTGATTACAACCTTGGCACCAATGTTGACTTGGAATTGAAATAAGAACTATCTTTTTCTAAGTTTTCATGTCATACCCTTTAAATTGTGGCACTCATATTACCACAATAACTGGAAGCATGTATTTGTAGTAGTTGTTATTGTTCCTTATGCTGGGTTCCTACCTGATTCAGTTATGTTTTACTACCTGTCTCCTTAAGCAACAACCCAAATGAATAGTGCCACACTGCACACAGGAGGAATCCAGCACACAGTTGTGGGAAGCGAGTCAGAGAGCAGGCACCTCTGGCCTTCTTGTTCACTGGGATGTTGGAGGGCAATGGGGATGAGGAATGCTGTGAAGCCGGATTCCCAGACAAGTAGCTGTTAAACAAAGTGGAATAATGATTTATGACACGATTGCCTTCTCGGCTTTGCAACATAGAACAGTGACCTTGAAACAAGTTCAGCACCAATAAAGTCACCTGTGTGCCGTTGCAAAAAGAGAACGAATGCTTCTGCTCAAGTCAAAAAATAACCATGTATGGTTCTGAGGCTCAGAGGCGTGTACATTATGTGGCGCCAATGTGCCACTGTCTGCTGCATAAGCAGTGCACCAACGCTCCCAAGGGAGAAGGCTGGCAGGCCCAAGAATCTTACGGAGGCAGCCAGCAGGGCCAGCCCCGCCCCTGCAGAGTTCAATCTTGTCAGGGGGAGGTATATTAAGAGCAGCTTAGCGTAAGAAAAGAAGCCACTAAAGCAGCTGAAGAGGAAGATGCCGCAGCTGCAAAGGACAGAAAGAGGGTAATACTAAGCGATGCTACCCTCACTGCCGATCTGTTTATCCTCATATAATGTCCTCCAGAGCCTTGAGCACATGTGTCCATTTCCTCTTTCTCTCCCGGTTACAATATACAGCAAGAAAGGGTTTGCTTAGGTTGGTGGCATTGTGTTCATTAGCCTGATTGCTATGGCCATATGTACATGACATTGAGTCAAATATCTCCATTAGGCTAGAGCACACTGCGATTATAAGCCTGTTATATCAACCATTTAAAGTAGGCATTAGTGGTAGTGACCGTAGTATCGTTATGGCCACGAAGTAAACTTTAATAAAAATTGAAGGAAAAGTATTTTAGAAAATTTTTACCATTCATTTTAATGTGTTACCTAGTCATAAAAACAAACAAAAAACATGCAGTTGTCCATAAATGTAAGATGTTTAATACTTAAAGGAACTGCGTTTCTGATGTTCAATCATTTACAATTTTTTTTTAAATACAATAACGGAAAAAAAGATATTCAGCTACAAATCTAAATGTACATCATCATAGGACACAGATGATGGCCAATTCCGTACAGTGTAAATGCGGACAAAAATATATTCTAATGTTCAAACCAAATCATGAGCTCTCATTGTTACTTGTTTCAATACAATTGTCTGCACATTTTCAAGCAAATGAATCAGCCTGCCAGATTCCTACCCAATAAGACTCAACCCTATGTCTAAAGGTATCACTGCATGACTTAGCCAGTTGCTTTTGAACATAGAGTAAAAACATGTGACATTACTGTTTAAAAACATTGACTATTTTAATGAAGTCAAATTGGTAGAACCTGGCTGATGACCTGGTTGGTAATTGATTGAACCCGCCAGATGACTCCAATCCGGTCTTCAGGCAACTCCAACATGGTCACCGGGAGGGATTAGACATTATTCCTCGTCCTGTTGTAGGGCCTTGCTCGATAGTGAGTCATGGCATTGGATATTGTTACAAGCAGGAAATGACATTACAAGCAAGCAGGAAATGAGTCCTGTGCATGCAGTTAAGGAATGGCCATACCCATTATAGCAGATCATGTAGTTGCTCTCGTTCTGAAAAAGTCAGCAACACTATGAACGATGCCTTGTATCTAGCTTTCTTTTTCTTATAAACAGGCATCATCCTTAATAACAGTGTTATTTTCTTCTTCTTCCACTCCTTATTGTACAGGCTACTTTGTCCTTGAGCTTGTATTCAATCACTCAGTGTTTGCAATACCTACATGCAGTACAGGGATTGTTTGCCATCGCATGACCTCGATAATGTAATGGCTCCCTCCTGGAATGAAAACCTGGCCTCAAGGGGCTTAACATCCTCTGCGGTGGATACTGTAAACAGTTATCAAGGAAAAACACCTCTTTTTAATAACCAATGGGAAGTTTTAAAGGATTATAGAAGCACATGGCAATAATCTGTATTATTACAGCCATTGTCAAGAGGAGAAATAATGTGATGTATTTGGATTATCACTTGTGCTTGCAGTGTCCACGTCATCTCCAGAATGTTTGGCAAATGAGTGACAGGAGATCAATGCATACAGTTCTTCAAGGATGACCCAAATACACTAAGCCAATTAGTGTTACTGCAGTGGGTAGTGGAGATTCCCTAGTGGAGTTTGTTCCACTAGTGCGACTAGGATTTTTCATACATTTATGGAGCTCAAACTAGAGATTCAGTAATCAAACAACAATGCAAATGTTTTGTTTAGTGTCACTAATTATTGGGCAAGGAAATACATACTTTTTGAAATTCAGAAAGTTATATTATATTGTTTGACTCATTATTTTCAGCAGGAGTTTAGTGCTTTCAACACATCTCCATTTAGGTGCTTTACTCGGCAGCATCTGCTACAAAAGACCGTTGCTGTTTTTCCTTACTTTCTCCATAACACTTTTCCAAGTGAGTAGCTGTGGTGTAGACCTTTATGCTCCAGAGAGATAGAAACAGAGTGTGAGAATTTGCACATAATGAGTGGCTTCTAGGTAGCCCATTTATGTTGGGCGAAATAGCCCACCAGGAAAAGTTGTCCCAGTTGTCGAGCCTATTGGGATAAGACTGAACCTCCTCGATGGCCAGTCCGCCGCTGGTAAGATGTGTTTGTGACTTGTAGCTGTATTACCCTTCTGAAATCTAATACCATTCGTACATTGTATGAATCAGTTCCATTAACATTGCATTCATACTATTTCATGTAACAATTGTTTTTCTGTTTTCACCGGAGGCTTAAACATACATCTTTAAAACATCACTTGCCACGCAAAGCCATCACTCCTATCAAGCAGAGCAAGAAACTAGTGTGTAACTTGTGGTTAGCTTCAAATAACATAAGGGAACGTCACCAATATCCTCCAGCCAAATAAGTTTGAGCTCATGGCTTCTTTATACATTCTACAGTATGATTGCAATACATTAAAACAAATGTATTGATCATACACTGTTCATAGACAGAGAGTAAAAAAAAAAAGCACAAAATAAACCTGACCACACATGCTAGCATTCTAAAAGGGGATTGTCCTGGCTTGAATGCCTCCAACAAATCCAGGGGTTTCAGAACATTTTATTGCATAATACTTCAACGTGAAAGGGGACATGTGATGCCGTTTACCCCAAATCATAGATACACTCTGACTCCTCTCAACTTCTCTTTGACTGTGTGATGAAATAGGCACTCAAGTGTATAGAAGGCAAATTACATCACTCGACTGCCAGTGAGGGTAGTGCTAAAAGAAAAACATGTTTCATGTCTCAAGTTGAGCTTTTCTCATGCTAGCCTGTGCCAAGTTATTTATCTAAGATCTGCATCTTTCATAATTAAATTCTTATGAAATGAATGAATAAAACAAAAACTAAATACATGTTTCTATGCATTTAATTTAGCCTGTTTCTATGCTTTTAGTAATTTGTTATGCATTTAATTCTAACCAATTGCAAAATATATGTACATTTTCAAAACCTGGGCCCTGAGCATCTTAAAGAGGATTTCCCACTGCATTTACCGTTACACTGATGAGTTACATGATTGTTTTTATAGTGTGCCACGTCTGTACTTGGCCAAACCTATTAAACAGAGAAGAACTACATTGTACAGTTCAGTTATGTTTTTCTTCCTCGTGTAGTGGAATGCCTGTCACATGCTGTTATCTGCCTCCTCTGGGTTTTCGGTGTATCACAGGACCTTATCTCTTCCTACCTAACAAGGCCAAAACGTTTTGTCTTTTTTAATTTCAAGCTTATTAACATGGGATGCATTGAATGGGGGAGTATTAAAGGGTAGAATTAGCATTTGTAGACATGATCTACTGTGAAATTTCAGTTGAGTGGTGGCAGCCCCAACTTTCTTTGACTTTCTGGTTCGCAACTATGTAGCTCTGTTTACTTGGGGGCTGTTGTCAACTTGCGAGTGAAGCTGTGGATTTGCAATTAAAGCAGTAATATCTCAGACTAAATCACAAGAGACCATATTCCTCTGGAATCAGTTGTGTACTGTCTGATGTTTTACTTATACTGTTGTGTATTTTCCAGGGTACACACTTATTGCTTTTCTGCTAAGATTT
This sequence comes from Novumbra hubbsi, assembly GCA_016801125.1. NCBI lineage: Eukaryota > Metazoa > Chordata > Actinopteri > Esociformes > Umbridae > Novumbra > Novumbra hubbsi. The sequence continues at coordinate 33,741 of JACXGK010000020.1, forward strand.
TCATTAGTGAAAACACATTAGCTGCCTTTTGGAGAAGTCAAGGACAAATCAACAAGCTATTCAGGCTCAAGACAATTCAGCAAACTACTTGATTTCCTGATTGCCGCTTTGAGTCATCTGCTGTATGTTTTACCCAGTTGTGTTAGTTCCTGTTGAACTTGCCCAGATTGATAAACGTTTGCTTTTCAGATCGAAGTACTTCATATGTACCTGCGGTAAGTGTAGTAGGAAATGTAGTAGGAAAAGTAGGAAATGACAATTTGTTGAAATCGTGTAATGATCAATGCAGAACAATAGATTTAGCTTTGATCATATCACAGAAACATATCACAGAAACATGGTCATGGCCTTTTTTAATGAACATTGCAGAGAACATTGCTAAAGGTTTGCAGAAATGTTGAACATGAAGTTACATTCAAACAAGATTGAAAACTGTATTGTTACTTAAACTGTACTATTACGTATTGCTTATTACTATGCTTGTCTTGAATTTGTAGAAGGCGTTATTTTGTACGTTGTAACTGTATACCAACAGAAACAGTGTAGTTGACTTTATGACTTCAAAATGGGTGAACTTAGTCAAGTTAGCACTTAGTGGGGGTCCCATGTGATGATACTCATCATGATTGAAGTGGAATCCCATGAAATGGGAATCTATCTGCTGGAATTTGTATTTACTTATATTTGTAGCTGTATTTCCATTTCTCTAATGGTATCAGGGTTTTATAATGAACAGTCAATATATCGTTTTTGTGTTGGTGTTTCTTTCTTTACTGCAAAAAAGAACAATAAGTTCACTAGAGCAGGGGTAGGCAATAAATCAAAAACATGATGTGTCTACACCACTTCATGTCCAGGAATTCCTCCCATTACTGTAAAGTTAACCCTAGCATGAGGAGCAGCAATGTTTCTGTTAAAGAATGAGTAGGATGATTTGGAATAAAGAGTGATTATTTGGTATATAAACAATATGTCCTGCTTCTGGTTAGGAAGATCACACATGATAACAAGAATAGAAGGGTTTTAGTTAAAGCCAACGAGCTATACGTCCGAAACAATGTGCAATTTTTATGAACCTAATCAACTTCTAAATGCTAGGAGGAAATCCAAAAAAAAGGACACATGCTTAGTCACATTGTTTGAAGAATTTCAGTTCCAGGGACCTGATATTTGAAGTGTTTTGTATTATTAAAGATTTCTGCAATGCCGGTTCCTGAATGGCCTTGGTTGATTTGATCAGTGTATTCCCTGCAGCGCTCTACGTGTATTTGAATGGGGGAATTATCATGTTCACCATGGTAATAATCATACTTTTGAAATCTCCCTGATGTTGAATGAATGTTTGATTTTTCGAGTCCTCTGTGATTGTTTTGATACTTTCTAAGCCAACCAATCCGTAGCCAACCAGCCAGAAGGTCTTACCGAAAATAAAATAAATTTTGCAAACACAAATCAGAGGAAATAATTATGACCCCATTAATTTAAACATTGATATGCATCATTTCCTTTTTTAAAAGCAACTTCTTCTATCTGGGAGGGTGACTGAGTCAAATAGATTGGCAGAAAGTGAGGCTTTGTTTTAAATGTTTTTTAAATTCCTCAAATGGGTGCAAGTCTGTTAAGTAGTCAAGTCTATTTTCTTCATTATTGTACAGAGACATTCTACACTGCTTACCATTATCTCCAATACCCATAGCTACAAGAGACACCCTAAAGTAATCTTGTGTTGAATGTTGAATGATCACAGCAGCTTCTCCATGGATAATTAAAGACATAACGGAAAACATTATTTTCAGTTGTTTGTATACCTGGAAAAATGTTTCAATCGCAGAGAAGAAGTGAATCCACTCAAGACCTGAACTTGCAAATTTATTTTTTTTCATGGCAAGGGACTTGAGCTCATTAGCGACAATCACAACACAATGGTGTCTTAATTAGGTTTTCATACACATGGGGAGAAGCAAGTGGGGAGTGAAGAAAATACAAACCAGCTCACTGTGGAGGCTAGGGGATCTGAAACAAAACCCACGTGACTCAGTGCCCATATAACCATTCTAATAAGGGGCTCTTTTTTGGTTGGCCAAATGCCAGCAAAATTGTGAAAAGTATGACTGTTAGACTGTTTTGACCTAACAAATATATTCCTTTAGTTTCAAAATATTCCTAACTTTGATCTTGTTATATAAAATAGAGGAATAGCCGATCTATTTGGGTCTGCGAAATCACCAACAACCTCTAGAATGATACAGTCAAAGTGTCAGAATCTACAGTTTACAGAAGACTTACAAAGACTACACTGCAAGATGCAAACCTCTGATCAGCACAAAAAACAAAGAAGCAGCTTTTGGTTTTATGGAACAAAGGTGGAAATCTATGAAAGTGACGGCAAGGAAAAAGGTGTGTAGAAATAAAGGTTCATGGTCACATGGTTCATAAGCATGCTGCCCCATCTGTGAAGCATGGTGAAGTTAATGTCATGGCATGGGCATGCATGTCACAACACAACAAGACAATAATCCAAAACACACTGCTAAACAACCTAGGAGTTCATCAAAGAAAAAAAGTTAATATTTCAGACTGGCCAAGTTAATCTTCTGATTTAAATTCATTTGACTTGCTGATGAGGAGGCTGAACTCAGAAATCAGTTTGATCATGTCGATGGGTTGCAGACATGCTGTTATGCATGCAAGGGATTTGTGACAAAATGCTAAGTACTTTATTAGCTTTAATGTGAGCTGTTCCGATACTTAGCGCTTGTATAAAATTCTCTGAAAGTAAAATGTTTTCTTAGTTGGTCGAACACGTGTTCAAACAGCCTAAAATAAAAGGCAACGTTGTGTACTTTTGACTGATTTTAACCAATACTTATGTGAATACAAAATACAATACATACACAACTTGGCATGGCATACATGATCTTCAGCACTAACCAGTTTTAAGATTGACCATGTTGTAAGTTTTGTTGAAAAAGAGTTACAATGGGTGTTCTGTCATTGCCTCTGTTATTGCCCATCAACAGAGGGTGATCAACACTGCAGAAAACCGTTGATGGATAACTCAGCTTTCAGTGATCTCACAACCATAACCTGTACATTTATGGAATAGGTTGTACTGTTTTCCTACATTTGATCATCTGCACGTTTGAGAACTGGTTTGAAAGGACTGGGAGGAAGTGACCTGGTTGGATGTACATAAACATTACTTCATAGACACACTGCACTGTAGGTGTAAAATAACTGGCCCCAGGAAACATAACCACACATGTCATAGGACCAAATGTATTGTATATCAATAAGTGGATCTGTAATGCAATCTCTAGATGGTGAATCAATCTCCCTGTTTATAACACACTCCCCTCTACTATTCTCTCACCCCCACCTCTCATGTCTCAGATCAAACACCCACCCACATACACGTCCAGCACTGTCATGCTGTAAGGTATATAACAAGAAATGCTGATACAACTAAGAATAATAATATTGTAAACTACCATACAAAGGACACCTCTCAAAACTATGCCACATCAGTATTGCCATCAGGCCCATCTTTCATTGTAAACATTAAATATCATCACCTTAAGAACACATAGTGGAATGTTCACTGTAGTCCTACTATTGTCACGCCTAGCTGTGCTTCTGTTATATGTAGGGTTACTGTGAAAAAGCAACAATAAACAGAGAAAGAGAAACATGTTATCAGAGAAGAACCTTTCAACTATATCATAGCCATTCTTTTTCTCACATACAGTGGGGAGAACAAGTATTTGATACACTGCCGATTTTGCAGGTTTTTGTACTTATAAAGCATGTAGAGGACTGTAATTTTTTATCATAGGTACACTTCAACTGTGAGAGACAGAATCCAAAACAAAAATCCAGAAAATCACATTGTATGATTTTTAGGTAATTCATTTGCATTTTATTTCATGACATAAGTATTTGATACATTAAAAAAGCAGCTTAATATTTGGTACAGAAACCTTTGTTTGCAATTACAGAGATCATATGTTTCCTGTAGTTCTTGACCAGGTTTGCACACACTGCAGCAGGGATTTTGGCCCACTCCTTCAAACAGACCTTCTACAGATCTTTCAGGTTTCGGGGCTGTCACTGGGCAATACAGACTTTCAGCTCCATCCAAAGATTTTCTATTGGGTTCAGCTCTGGAGACTGTCTGGTGTTTCGGGTCGTTATCATGCTGGAAGACCCAGCCCCGACCCATCTTCAATGCTCTTACTGAGGGAAGGAGGTTGTTGGCCAAGATCTTGTGATACATGGCCCCATCCATCCTCCCCTCAATGCGATGCAGTCGTCCTGTCCCCTTTGCAGAAAAGCATCCCCAAAGAATGATGTTTCCACCTCCATGCTTCACGGTTGGGATGGTGTTCTTGTGGTTGTACTCATCCTTCTTCTTCCTCCAAACACGGCGAGTGGAGTTTAGACCAAAAAGCTCTATTTTTGTCTCATCAGACCACATGACCTTCTCCCATTCCTCCTCTGGATCACCCAGATGGTCATTGGCAAACTTTAGACAGGCCTGGACATGCGCTGGCTTGAGCAAGGGGACCTTGCGTGCGCTGCAGGATTTTAATCCATGACGGCGTAGTGTGTTACTAATGGTTTTCTTTGAGATTGTGGTCCCAGCTCTCTTCAGGTCATTGACCAGGTCCTGCCGTGTAGTTCTGGGCTGATCCCTCACCTTCCTCATGATCATCGATGCCCCACGATGTGAGATCTTGCATGGAGCCTCAGACCGAGGGTGAATGACCGTCATCTAGAACTTCTTCACTTTTCTAATAATTGCGCCAACAGTTGTTGCCTTCTCACCAAGCTGCTTGCCTGGTGTCCTGTAGCCCATCCCAGCCTTGTGCAGGTCTACAATTTCATCCCTGATGTCCTTACACAGCTCCCTGGTGTCTTTTATACAGGTAACGTGTTCAAACAGGTGCAGTTAATACAGGTAATGAGTCAAGAACTGGAGGGCTAAATTAAGAAAAAGTAACAGGTCTGTGAGAGCTGGAATTCCTACTGGTTGGTAGGTGATCAAATACTTATGTCATGCAATAAAATGCTAATTATTTACTTAAAAATTTGATTTTCTGGATTTTTGTCCGTCTCTCACAGTTGAAGTGTACCTATGATAAAAATTACAAATCTCTACATGCTCTGTAGGTAGGAAAACCTGCAAAATTGGAAGTGTATCAAATAATTGTTCTCCCCACTATACTAGCCTCATGAATCCAAAAACTAATGAATCCCAAATAACATTTCTGTCTGACCTCAATTGTTCGTTAGCATTTTTCACATAGTTTATTGTGTGTATTTCTTAGAAACAAAGTGTGGCTCAATTAACTCTTGGCCCAACTTTCCCTATCCCTTACATGAGTGATCCGATACGTATAAATCATTCAGTAGATGATTTTCTTTGCTCTCTAATAGGCTGGATAGAATTGAAATCTACCCTTTCTTTTCTAATTTAAGTGTGTATGGGTCTAGGAGCTATGTGTTTTTTGTTGGCCAAATCAAAGAGATTTGATCCAGTGACCCTAAAGCAATAGAAGCTAGGAAGGGTGCAGTGCTCTTCTGGTGTACCATATCATAATCAATCCTCTGCAGTACCCCCCAGGAAACATGGGAAATCAGTGGGCCGTTCTACTGGCAGGAAACAACAAATGTAATGGGTCCTACTGATCACCCGAAGCAACCAAAAAGAACCACAATCTCGTAGTTAAAATAACCCGAAAGAATCCTATACAATCTCAAACAGGTGGCCAAACCTTAGGCTCAGGGAGAGGACAGGCAGACAAGGAGTCCCCACCCAACTAAACGTGAGAAAACAAATGTTCCTTTACCATAATTTGCTTAGTTTCGTCTAAAATGTACATTATTCTGAATCATTACATTGACTTTTCTCTCTTCACAAATAAGAAATAAATTTTTATGAACTTTTAAAAAACATATGTAACAAAGTGTATTTTATGGACAGTAGGTTATTAATTTGTTATGCAGACATTTGTAATCAATCAAATTCATGATACCCATTATTACTGTTGGTCATCATTCAATAGGTTAGTGTCAATATCATGATGCTTGGGGCATTTGTACAGTAACCTATCCATCTCAACTATCGATGTCGACTAAAGAAAACAACAAGAACTAAACCGATGGAAAAGGCACCATCAATTTCTACTGCTAGACAATTTGGATGTTTTGTGTATTGTCTCCCCTGCTCTCAAATAATGGAATATGTCAGTGAGAGCCATTTCCTGTTCCACTTGTTTGCATCTTTTCTGGTGGGCTTGTCTGTTTGTGTCTATGTGTGTACTCATGCGTGGGTTTTTTCTCAATGTGTGTACCATGGGCGCTCGTCTTCTTCGCCTCTCCAAGTCCAGATCGATGCTCATCAGCAGAGACCGGAGGTCACTGTAAAGGACTGACAATTTCACAGTATTGATTAGGCCCCCAGACTAATTTAAACCGCATATGGTATTATCAATATCAGGTTGCTGCCACGGTTCCTGCAAGCAAGCGCATGCCATCACCTGGGTAACAAGTTGGGGGAGGATTGGATGGATGAGTGGATCTCTACAGCCTGAAGTTGGAATAATTAAACTACTGGGCTTGGGGACATCCCACTCTCAGTGTGAATTTTGTGATTTTTTTTTAATGTTAACCTGTGGTAAATGTGTATTATGATTCACCCATGTTCTTGCAGAGTTGAATAGCAAACAATAATCAGCTAGTTTAATAGAAGCCATACGATATGTTCCAAATCATATGCATACCAACATTTTATTTTAATTAGCCAAGCTGTCAAACATTTCTTAAAATATTTCAGGTTGCATTACATGCAGTGGACTTGAAAGATTGAGCATCAAACCATGGCTTCAACACATAGACGAATCTCAGAGCTCACATACTAACAGGGATAGCAATTATCTCACTGAATAAGGCTGTGAGTTCATATCTATCAACTCTACAAAACTGGCCACTGGTAATCCTCCTTACACTTTACGCCAGCTATTATGTTGTTGCCTGCTGCATTCTCCTATAATTCCTCTTTTCATCTTTCTCTCCAAACTTTTCCATAATCTTAGCCTGATTAAAATATGGAAGGGTGAAAAATTATAAGGAGTTCACTGATGGAAATGGAGTCATTGTTATAAAATAACTAAGTGGGTAATGAATGGTAAAGAGAAATAGACAAAAAGGATGGTGTCTTACTATGTTACATAATACTCAGCATTGGGTGAACACATTACAAATAAGACTGTCTATGAAGCGGAGAGGGCAAGAGCAAAAGATTGATAGGGTATAACATCTTTATTCACTTTTGATTTGCAGTACTTGTGGAGGTGACCCTGTTCAGTTTTTTTTGTGACCTCAGAGTGAATTTGTCTCAATGCGGTCCGTTGTGTTAGGCTGCCGAAGTTACAGTTCCATAATTTAACAGTCTGGCAACATGCAGGGAAAGCATATATAAAGCCTTCATTCATCAAAACCAAGGCCCTCCCTGAACTATTGTACTGCATAATGGCTGCAAACTGCATACTCCTCTAAGACACATGGAATAGGAGACAAGTGCAACACACATTACAGTAGGTGAGGATATCTCTGTGTCACAGAACACATTCAAAAAGGAGCAAGCATGACCTCATCATACTATGTTTCTTCACAAGCAATTCTTAAAGCATTGTTTATCAAGGTTTCATGCTGTGTATTGCATCCCCTTCAACCCTCAAACTGTTTTAGTTGCACAGAAGCATGCACACTACTCTGGATCTAATTTTGTATTGGAAAATAATGCCTCTATTCATGATATACAGGAGGGCTGATATAAAACCAACTGTAGATATTAAAGACCACCTGTAAATGTCATAGTGTACTAAAACATTGATAAACCACTGAGTACTTTCAAGTTTATGTCTACCACATATAAAAGGTTTTGGTTTTGAAGATCCTTCTATGTTTTTGAGGATCATTCTTATTCCAAACCCACTCATCTAAAGCAGCGCTGGTAGGTTTGTGAATTTGCATTCAGGAGAGGTGGTACTTGGGACAATTCTTCCATTTAACCATCTGGTGAATTCCTCTCAATTTCTTTTCTGCCTGTTTATTGAGCCAAGTTAGGGCCGCCAAGACACTTTTTCATCAAAGACGTAGCTGACATTCACTCTGACAGGGGTGAAGAGGAGAATCTGCACTTTTCTTACTTTGTTTTCTTACATGCTGTTTCACTTCCCTTTTCTTAGCCAGTATTTTTTCCTGCTCTTTTGCTTTGCCAACTGATTTCAGATAATCTCCATATTTTTCATATAACTAACAATAGCCATATATATATAGATATACAATGGTACTATACTGGATGAAAAATACCTTGTCTATATGACACTGTCTTTGTTGTGGTCTTTAAATGTTGGATGCCTTTTGTACTGTAAATGTTTTTATATACTAGTGTTAACCATTGTTTTGAGTTATTCTTTTGGACCAACAGATGAATGTTTAAAATTCTGTATGAACATTCTAGAATGTAAGAATAGCCTTCTCCAAAATGTTGCATCCCGCTTATATATACTCAATACATATTAATATGTAATTTGGATTATATAGAGTTAGCCATAATGTAACAAATTGGTTGTGAAAACAGTTCTTTCACATGCAGGGTCCAAAATGAACTTTTTGGCTTACCAGCCAGACAGATTTCTCACCAGCCAAATAAATACATAGCATTTTACTATCGCAATTTGCTATTAGTAATATTTAGCATGTCATCTTGGTCTCGTATGTACGATTCTCAATCAATCAAGTAGGGTGCAGCTATAATAGCAATAACAATAAATTAAACAGTTTCAACAATCTGGTGCAGGGGTCTTCAAATCTGGACCTCGAAGCCAGTTCCTCTCCATTTTTTAATTGCAACCCCCTAATTAGAGACCTACTTAGACCTGAGATACCAGGTGGGTGCAATTAATGATGTGGTAGAACAGAAAACCAGCAGGCTCCGGACCTCGTATGGTAGTTTTGAAGACCCCTGCTCTAGTGTAACACATTCTAATTAATAAATGCCATGGTATTCACATTTAAAAGAATGATAGAATGTATTAAAATTAATTACAGAAGTTATTACTAGTTCAATGTAATACACTGAACAGCCATAACGACCTGCATAATATTGTGTAGCTCCCCGCTTTGCCACCAACACAGCCCTGACCCGTCGAGGCATGGACTCAACTAGACCATGTCAATTTGTCCCTTGCCACTGTAAGACATAACTCCCTTCTTAAACTCCAGCCATGTTACTGGAATACCTTCATTGTATCGCTTTTTTCACAGAAGTTCCTCATTATTTTCGGTGGATGAAATGACCAGGGGGCGCTCGCATGAGCCATGGTAGGAGTGGTCTCCTCAGCCTGTACGATTTTGTTTTTCTTTGTTGGGGGCTCCAGTCGCGCAAAAAACCTACGCTTATTGGCTGGTTATCTTAAACTGTCAACAAATGCGCTAGCCTTAGGTTTTTACTACTGTATCACAAAAAAATGCTGTTGATGACAGACGCAATGAATGTTACGTACTACGCACGAGCACGACACATGCTGCGGCAGGAGATCCAACAGATTCAAATGACGGCAAACCAGCCGCTTTCTCTAGCGTGTGCATGACATTATTTTTACTAATTTACTCGCCAAAAAAAAAAAATTACCCGCATTAGGCGACTGCTAATTTTGAACCCTGTTCACATGGTAAATCGACATCAGACTACCAGACCAAGATTAACTCAACCTCTTACGTGTGGACAGACACAGGTTTGAAATTTGTAGGCACGGCTACATCATCAAATGACAATAAGCACCAAAATCAAGTCACATCTGCTATACTGTACACTACGTTCGTTTTAAAGCTGATGTCCAACTGAACATTCTACTCATTGCATCCTCAATGGGAGGTGATGAAGATAAGGACCAAAGTACACGGAAAAGGTAAATAATTCGTAACTCAATCTTTTGCCATCATTATGATTTTCCCCCCCAAAAATGTCAATGCAATATTATGTTAAAGCGCTAGCGAGATAATTTTAGCTAGCTAATGTTATCTTTGCTAACTATTTGTTTCTGACTTTGTGTGACTTCAAAAAAATGGCTGCAAGGTTCCTATTTCATATTAACCTACTTCAGCAACGATGCACATATTAAAGCACCTACGTGTCACTTCAGATAAAAACGTATCAATCTGTGGCATCATAAAAAAACGAATCTCCTAAATACAAAAACAAAGATATGTCCAATTAGCTCGCTAGCTAGCTACCTACCTATCTCCCGCATAGAAAGACTAAATAGCAGGTAAAAAGGTAGCAAAATAACCTCAGCCTTACCTTTGACAAAGTAAATCCCATAGTCGAAGTCAGTGCCATTTCATTGTCACTGCAAAACAGTTAATGTAAATGACAAAAGTTTGTTAATTTTTGTAGTCCAATGTAAATCCATTTATTTCATTACTCCCCAACTCCCCAACCTTGGGGATACATTTACTACTTCCTAACCCTGGGGATGCATTTAGTAAGTACGAATCGTCTCCTAGATGAGAATGACATAATTCCTTTTAAATATACTGCTTGTGAGAATTACTCAAGTCTTTCTGATTGTGTGAGAATTCAAGTATGGACACTGAACGGGTCCTTCATCAGTGACACAGTAGAGTCAAGGATTTGGGATCCCACTGCAAGATAATGCTCTCTAGATTAAGCTATTGTAAGAGGTTGCTTACTATTGATAATATGCCAGGCCTGACTTGGTATTCTAATTTTGTATGTGCGTGAAGTTATTGGTAAGTTTTCTTTTAAATATAATTCTGTCTTTCAATGTGATAACCAATTGAATATGGATTGTTGCTATTGCACACCTTAGAGCAACATTCAAACATTGTGTTATTATTTTTTAGATTATTGTATACCCATTAGAGTTACTACCCCGATGTGACCCAGAAACGTTCTTCGTTCCAGGGTTGTTAAAATACGAATTACGTAGTCGATAACTGCGCTAATTTATCGTGAAGATTCTTATGTCATGATGTTCGTTTTTTTATTTTTTCACAAGACATTTAATGATGTCCCAGTGTATTCACTGTGATGGAAGTTTACTTTCAAATAAATGCCTGCTCGGTAACCAGGAAACAATTACGATTTCCAGCTGTTTACAATTAAAGCCATGCAGCACTGATACATTAAGAATCTACAGGGATGCAGATTGCTTTTAGTGATTGCCTGCTCCTAAACACCAAAACCTAAAACCTTGCAATATACAGTCATGTGAAATAATTAGGACAAACACCAAAACCTAAAACCTTGCAATATACAGTCATGTGAAATAATTAGGACACCCCATTAAATATTTAGTTGTTTTTTAAGAAATATTCTTCTTTCAAACAATATTAATAGATAAAGGTAATGTAATTGAACAAAAAATATTAACATGTTAACCATGATATAATTTATTTAACAAAAGATTTACAAAGATGCCAGATCTTTAACAAAGGATCTTTGTAAATCTACAACATTGTTTGTTTTCTGGAGCATAATGTTAGCTTGTCCATATATGGGTATTTCTTCTGCATACATAATGGTTTGTGAGAAAACTAATTTCCTCAAAAACTATTGGTTACAGGCGTTTAAAGCCCATTTCAGGTAACGTGATTGGTTAAAATCGTGTCATGTGATCTGCCAATGCTTTCTTGTTTAAAAATGTACCTGGCAATATGCCTATTCAAAACATCACAAAATGAGCAAATTCAATCAATAATCTAGCATAAAAAGGCTCTCCCAATTCGTTAATTCTAGAAAAGCTTTAGTGGAAACACAATATAAGCCTGATTTGCCGATCAAAGTATAAGCCAGTTGCAGCACGTCAGGATGCAAGCTTCTACAGACAAAATGACAGCTAGCTGCGCTAGTGAAGCACCGGACTGCACCCAGGCAGCAAGCCAGCAGAGGCTATTGAACATTTAGCAAATAAATGATAGATTTTGATGTTTTGACTTCATACTGCCATGAATGTGTTTAAAACAAAAAGTGAGTTTAGTGCTAAGAAATTCAGGGAATGTAAATAGTCACATGCAGATGACTGAGCTCAAAACATCTCTGGTTCCAGCAAAGCAATGGTAGGAAAACGGGCAGCACAGAAATGTAAGAGCCTGCAAAATTATTACAGGGGTGCCATTGTCAACAACTTGGTTAATGTAGAGGCCATGAAAACGGCTATCTGGGCTGTTCTTGAGCATGTCCACTGATGAAATACCACATCCCAACAGGTGCTTGTCATGGTGGTGCTGGTACCAGCCATAAAACCAAGATAGAAAATGGTGCCAGTCTATCATGGGATGAGTAGTGATAGGTTACTGAAAAGAATAAATGTCTGAACACTGTGATATGGTCAAGGTGCCAAATGACAGTGTTTGTAGGCAAAAGCCTTGTAGAAACAGCAGCCAGTATGGCAGTATCCACATATCAAATCAGATGTTATCGGCAAACTATGGTTTGAAAGCCCTTTGACATTAGACGCCATCAGAGAAGAGGATGAGAGGTGTATAGTAAGAGTAGATGCACAGTCAGCAGAGTGTGCCATGCGTATGTGCAGGTCCCATGACTCGGTGAAAAAAGTAAAGTAAAACTAAAAGAAGGTGTTATATATATGGGCCAGGCATAGCTGATTAGTGAACTAATGCAAAATTGATCTGTTTTTGTATATGTGGCAACTTAAGTAGGACCCAATGGCCATTTGCAAAACTTTACCAAACATACCAATTTTCTGAATGAATGTTCTATTGCTTAGTGCTTGCACATGAGTGCTAACAAACTCATTGGCTATTTATACACAGGCACTAATTTAAATTAAAATAATTGTTGGAACAATTGTTGTGTAGATTTTTAAGTGTATTTGGGGTCATTGTCCTTATTTTCTTTGAAGGCTTGATTTGGTTTTCGGCATGTTGATATTATTTGGTTTACCAAAAAGCTCAAGTTTGGTTTTATCTGTTCATAGGAGATTGTGGCTTGTTAAGGTGGTTGTGGCAAACTGCAGGCTTTCTTATGTCTGTCTCTGTCCCTGCCGTGGGTTGTCCTGGATCTCCAACTTAAGAACCAATATACATTGAGTTATACATTGAGAAAATATTATAAAACCTTGTTTCCAAAAAAGTAGAGAAATAAAAACAGAATGTTAAGCCAGGCAACTCATTTAAATCTTATATTTAATATGAAATAGTACAAATACTTTAATATAAAATGTTAAACTTTTGATGTGGGAATGTTGTGCCTTGAAAACCTATGCCTACTTAGAATTTGATGCCAGCCACATGTTTCAAAAAAGCTGGGACAGGGGAGTCAAAAGACTGAAAAAAGATGTTATACAAAAAAGAACTTGGTGGAACATCTCACAACTAATTAAATTAATTGGCAACTGGTCAGTAACATGATTGGGTATCAAAAGAGCATCCCAGAGTGCTAAACTTGCCTGCCTGCAGACCAGACCATTGAAAACATTTGGCGCATTATGAAACAAAAATTACAACAAAGGAGTCCCTGAACTGTTGAGCAGCTGAAATCCTAAAATCAAGCAAGAATGGAAGTACAATTCACTTTCCAAACTACAGCAGTTTGTCTACCCAAATGCTTACAGAGTATAGGCAATGCAACACAATTTTTTAAATATTTTGCTGGCATCAATGTCAAAATATTTTTCCCAAAATTATTTCTTTGAATCAACATTTTATTTGTTGTCTTTGTACTATTTTAAATGAAGTATATGGATAACTTAGTTGGATAACTTAGTTGCACTTCATTGCATTCTGTTAGTTTGCGTTTTAGGCAAACCGATTTGTACATTGCATCTGTAGATCAACTCTTTGTGGCAGTTGTTTGTGGTGCTTTCTTTGCCATTTGCACGATAATCTATCTTTCACCATGTTGTCTTCTCCGGCCATGTCCAGGGAGGTTGCCTACCGCTGGATGGGCCTTAAACGGCTTGATAACATTACGTAATTTTGAAACAGTGTCTCTGGAGATGGACTTTCAGCTTTGGCTACAAGCTTGTGTCTGTTTGCTAACAGTTCAATCTCAAAAGGATCATCACATTTATACTGCTGTCCAAATAATCTACTGCTTATCTAATTGAACATTATTCCCCTTGTTTCGAGTCTATAGTTCTTTTGGGAACTGCAGGGGTTCGTTTCAGTTGTGTTCCTGTCTGAATTTTGGAGAAAAGTTTCCCTTTAGATATGTGATCTTACCTGGCTGTAGCCAACCATGACTGAATGATGTGTATATATTTTGACCAGAGTATATCCCCATTTACTTAAAAGCATGAAATCCCATTATGCTTTATTATATATTTTTTGGTATATTCCAAATATTTTCCATTATTCAACTAGTTTTTTCTAAAATAAAGAAAAATACTCTTGAAAGTAATTGAAATCGAATTTTGGCTCCAGGCCTGATGACTATGAATCTAGACACTTTCACATCCGCTGTGCAAAAGATCACGTTCGTGCTCCCCAATCCTGTCACTTGTCTCAAGGATTTTCTCTCTACCAGTCAATCACATTCTCCACAGCAAATTCTAAAGACACCATGTGGAGCTTAAGTTAGCAACAGAGGCAAAACCCGAACTAAGACAACCTACTTAAAGACACAGCCCCATATGTTTTATATGAGAGGGGCCTATATAATAAGTAGAACAATTTATTATATAGGCGCTATATATAAGTGGACTTTCTCAGTTCCTGTACAGTCTTGCAAAAATGCAGCAGACGTCATATACAGCCATGGCAAAAAGTTTTGAGAAGGTCACAAATATACATTTTCACTAAGTCGGCTGCTTCAGTTTTTATGATGTCAATTTGCATATACTCCAGAATAATATGAAGAGTGATCAGATTAATGGCAAGGTCCGTCTTTGTCATGAAAATTAACTTAATCCTAAAAAAAACATTTCCACTGCATTTCAGCCCTGCCACAAAAGGACCTGCTGACATAATTTCAGTGATCATCTCATTAACACAGGTGAGAGTGTTGACAAGGACAAGGCTGGAGATCACTCTGTTATAATTATAATAACAAACTGGAACCTTTAAAAGGAGGGTGGGGCTTGAAATCATTGTTCTTCCTCTGTTAACCACGGTTACCTGCAAGGAAACATGTGCAGTCATCATTGATTTGCACAAAATTGCACTTAAATCTACCACGGAATATCAACAACTTGATGGAGAGAGGTTCATTTGTTTTGAAGAAGGCTTTGGGGCATCCCAGAAAGTCCAAGAAAGTCTCCTGAAGTTGATTCAGCTGCAGGGTCGGGGCACCACCAGTGCACAGCTTGCTCAGGATTGGCAGCAGGCAGGTGTGAGTGTATCTGCACGCACAGTGAGGTGAAGACTTTAGGAGGATGGCCTGGTGTCAAGAAGGGCAGCAAAGATGCCTCTTTTCTCCAAGAAAAACATCAGGGACAGACTGATATTCTACAAAAGGTACAGGTATTGGACTGCTGAGGACTGGGGTAAAGTCATTTTCTTTGATGAATCCCCTTTACAATTGTTGGGGGCATCCAGAAAAGTGCTTGTCTGGAGAAGAAAAGATAAGCGCTACCATCAGTCCTGTGTCATGCCAACAGTAAATGATCCTGAGACCATTAATGTGTGGGGTTGCTTTTCAGCCAAGGGAGTGGGTTTACACACAATTTTGCCTAAGAACACAGCAGTAAATAAAGAATGGTACCAAACATCCTCTGAGAAAAACTTCTCCCAATCATCCAAGAACAGTTTGGTGACGAACCATGCCTTTTCCGACATGATTGAGTACCTTGCCATAAGACAAAAGTGATAACTAAGTGGCTTGGGCAACAAAACATAGACATTATGGGTCCATGGCCAGGAAACTCCCTAGACCCTAATCCCATTGAGAACTTGTGGCCCAGAAGTTAATTGACAGCATCCCAGGGCGAATTGCAGAGATCTTGAAGAAAAGTCAACACTGAAAAAATTGGCTCTTTGCATATACTTAATGTAATTGTCAATAATTGCCTTATGAAATGCCTGCAATTATATTCAGTATACCGTAGTAACTGGCAAAAAGATCTAAAGACACTGCAGCAGCAAACTTTGTGTAAACCAATACTTGTGTCATTCTCAAAACGTTTGGCCACGGCTTTAGATGTAATGTGGGGGGGGGATATAAATCTCCATGCTGACCCTGAACACCCTGAAGAGAACACACCCAGGCATACAAACTTCACTTGATGAATCTGAAAGGATGAAAATGTTTGTTATTTCCTAGCCCCTAACTTAAAATTAACCTAAACCTTATACTTAATACCAACTTGAACCTAATATTAATAACCAACCTTTTATACTACGCCCTAAACCTACCCCCATTAACGATTTAAAATGAACTGTAACCCTAATTCTATGACCACTTCTAACCGTAACCTGTATACTTTACCCAAAACAAAAATATAAAATCTTAGAAATACAAATGGTATGCATTCCCTTTAGTCAGTACTTTATAGAAGCACCTTCAGCAGACATCTGAGCTTTGTGTATTCTTTGGAAAACCGCCACCAGCTTTACACACCAGGCATTGGGCAGTTTTTCTCATTCTTCTTTGCAGTTCTGAAGTTCTCTCTTAGCCAGGTGATAAGTGGTGCCTTGTTTTTCAGTCATTCAGGCCCGAAGGACCATTTTGTGTCGTCAGACCAGCACATGTTTTTCCTCATGTCCTGAGAATCCATCATATCATATGCCTTCTATTCAAGAATTGCTTTATCCTTGCCACTCCAAGACTATTATTTTAGAACTCCAGAGATTGTTTTGTCTTTCTGGTTGATTCGCCCATCTCTTCAAATCAACACTAATGTTCTTTATTATTATGAGGTATTGTTTGTAGATTGATTTCAAACAATATACATATATTCAATATTTAATCAATTGCAAATGCAGTCCATAACACATGTGGAAAGAGTGAAGAGGTTGGAAATACTTTCTGTAGGCATTGTACATGCTTATAATTGTTTTCATTTAGCAGTGAAGGTCATGCTGAGACCAAAGGTTTCCTTTGCAGATGAGCCCTGCATCAACACAATTATTAAACAGTAGAATTGTATCGGGAGCACACCCAAAAAATAAAAACATGAACACACTCATAACCTACATACCCATTCTTCCTGGAATTATTTCTCATCCTTATTATCATCCTTTTGAATTGCACTAGAGGCACTGATTTATTCAATATAAATTGAATAAATGAATTTATTGCAAATGTGAGGTGCAGAAAAACTAACTCCATGGAGATTGCAGAGATCTCTAGAGTTAACATCCCAGAGACAGTGTTTGATAATTCCTACTTCTGTATGTCAACTGACAAGTAATGCATGGTGGTAATTCATGCTTTAAAAACAAAAAGTATGAAATGCATGGATCTAAGTGACTTTGAAGTGGGCCAACCTACTTTCTGATACAGAGAACAATGATATGTGCTGAAAC
Source organism: Novumbra hubbsi (assembly GCA_016801125.1). Classification (NCBI taxonomy): domain Eukaryota; kingdom Metazoa; phylum Chordata; class Actinopteri; order Esociformes; family Umbridae; genus Novumbra; species Novumbra hubbsi. Next base: position 51,261 of record JACXGK010000020.1, read on the forward strand.
ATTCACCTGTACTAATGCATAATGCCATATGATAAACGTTATTACTTTTTAAAACCGAAGTAAAAGCATTCCTATAAATAGTATCACCATAACCAAAAACTATCATGAAAGACGTTAATACCAAGGCAGTCTTTTTACAAAGCTTGACATAAACAAACATAACTTTGACCGCAACATCCAACAATCACTCACAAGAAACACTTGCAGTATGTGTGAACTAGGGACATAAAAAGGGGTAATAAAGCATCAAGTGAAACTAATCAACTAAAGGGAACTAAACAGAACCTAGAAATTAAGAAACTAGAACTGAAATACACAGAACATAGAAATGTAATGACTGGAACGGCACTGTGACCGGACGTTTTTAACAGACACATTTTCAATTTACCGGCACCTTATTAGATTTATAAAAAAAAATGTGTTTTCATAATTTAACACCTTCCTTTAAATCCAAAATACAGCACATCAAATGAGGATTGTAGCTCAGAAAGAACCCGATCAACCGTAGGAGCAACAGCATATAATACCGTGTCATTTGCATAGACATACAAGTTACAATCTTGAATAAATGGACCAATACAATATATTTAAAGGGAAAGTAAAATGTATCCAAGAATCAACCCTTGAGAGACCGCTTTTATCTGTTAAATAAAGAGATTAACACCGGATCTGTCATTTTAATAATGTTCAAACCTGCCTCAAATAGTCTTTGCTGACAATTTTCGAATGAGCAACAAGTGATTAATAATGTCAAAGCCTTTAAAAATAGATCAATAAAAAGAGCAGCACAGTGATTCCTGTTTTCCGGACTATTTATCACATCATTTATAACCAAGGAAACTGCAGAGATAGTGCTATGACCGGGTCTGAACCCCGACTGGTGGAAAAACAAAAAAATACCTTTTTTTGTTAAGTTGTTTTGAGAGAGTTTTGAAATTGTCTGATAATTATTTTGGTTTGCAGGGTCACTCCCTTTATGAAGGGGGAATACATTGGCCATCTTCTAGAATCTAGAGTTTATGTATGAGACCTAATTGTCAAGTTCAAAATATGTCAGTGATTCTGCAATGAAGGAGAAAAAGAAGCTGGAGAAAAAACTGGGTCACGAGAATCTCCTCCTGTGGACTTGATAACATCAATCCCAGTTAGTGCATCCAACACATCTACAAAAAGTGTTTTGTGTCAAAATAAGGATTTAGAGGTTGCTGACAGAGTTCAATATGCATTTTGGGGGCTCTGAGAGAGCAGGTGACTCGGTGTACATGGTTATCCAACAATTTGTTTTTAGTCAAATGTAAAACATTTTGAGAAATCTTATTGTTAAATGCATTTCAAATCTAATTTTCAACGGATAGTCCAACTAATACATGCATACTCACCAACATGTATAGCATATGTGGAAGTGAGTGTAAAGTGATTCTTACGGCTAGTCTGCTCAGTCCTAAGCAGCAGAATTAGATAACCTTGTCCACAGTAAACCCTCAGCTACCACGGTAAGCTCAAGACAATGGTAGACTCTCATGGCTACCAATTAGGCACTGTCATGTCATTGCTATAGAAGTGATGGGCATCCACATTGATAGATCATTCATGGTGCAAAGAGGAGGAGAGGCAGCCAAGCACTCAGGAAGGTCAGTCCTACAAGCCTGGCTGGCTCCTCACTGGTTCAAGTCTGTGATCAATAAAGAGGCAACCAAGTTACATTATTTATAGGATCACAAGGCCATTAGTACCACCTAGCCTCCTCCGTGCCAATGGGGAGTGAAGTGGAGATTTAGGACGACTATCTAACCTCTCTCTGTAGGAAGTAGTTCCTTTCAATTACCATGGTGCGTGTCAGGTGCACATCAGCTACCATGCACAAAATGTGTCTACTCATTAGTAACAGCTTGCCGCCCTCGTTGAATCCAGCTAGCCCACAGCAAAGGCTAAATTGCAAAACAAGCTTTCGTGGAAACTGTTTTTTATCTCTTATTGAGACAATTGATGCCTTTCAGCACATTGTGTCGGTTACGGAGGTGGGTGTGAGACATTTTAATTGGGATGCATACGGACATAAATACCACACCAGTCTGTCTGCAGTGTATCACACATGTCCTTGTCTGTGAAATGTTAAACTGATATACAGAGACGAGGCATGACAAAGTATGAAGTATAGTCAATGCTGGTGCTAATTGAGCTGGATCATAATTGGCAGTCATCCCTGATCAGTGACCTGGATAACTGGTGAATTTCGTGTTTTTTTTTTTTAAAAAGGTAAGGGTACTGTGGAGTGCCAAGCCATCCGCCAAGAGCTGCACGCCTCAACGCTACCTACCCTTTCTTGTCACCCTGGATGCTATGACTTTAAAAAGCCTAATGGGTATTATTTGCAAAGGTCACCTTTATTTGTGTGCGTCTGTTTCTAAAGAAGACAAGGTCACTTTCTGCTGGGAGATAATCCAACCGCGGTGTGCTCTGAGCAGCCCAGCCATAGGCCACCCAATCAGAATGACTGCCTTTTGGTCACACTGGATTTTTAGGCCCAAGCAAATCCAACCAATTACTTTAATTGTCCATTAATTGTGCAATGATTATTCCCTCCATTTCTGATTATTTTCACCCTCCTCTTGGTTAGGTGGTAACAAGGTGACTTTCACGCTCGCGGTGGATATAATTATAACACAATTACTAGTTTCGTCCAATTTAAACAGATGTACTGACATGTTATGCTGCTAGAGGAAATTGAGATATTAATGTTGAAGATAAGGCTATGAATTAACTTTATTATTGTCTTCATCGCATTTGTTTCCAATAATTGAATGGAAGAGGCAGCAGTCACAACTTTTATTATTAGGAAAAGTTGGATGAGGTTGATACTATTATTAATAATGATTGTATTAATATAATGTGTTATTATATTATTATCAAATGTTTGAATTAAATATTCCCTTTGTACAATAATAAACTACATTTCAAATTGTTCTGTTGTGTCTTAGTGTTCTTTGTCCAAGACAGGTTACTAGTTAATTTGCTTTTGAATGCCACTGTCATGTCCTCTTCCTGGGAGTATATTATATCATATAAATGGCCTTGGAAGTCTAGATAAAACACCTTTATTATATACATCTTTATTGCGTCTTGTTAACACATTTGAATAACTCGTTATATGATGGCAACAGGGAGATTATGGCCTCTGCTTTTTGAAGCTAGCTCCAGGGCTCTGCACGTCTCAAATAATGTTTATCAAATTACATTTTATTTGTCATTTCCTTCATAAACCAAAGATGTAGAGTACCAGTAAAATGTTAACTTTGGGGTCAGCTTTCCAATAATACAGAGTTTTAAGTTAATGTAGAAAAAATCTACACAATAAAAATCAGTACAATAGATGATGCAACATGTATTTATTCAATTAATTAATTAGTTTGTGTGTATAGTCAAGTGTGTGCATGAAATTGATATGAATGGGTTATTTTATAACGGGGAGTGCGATGCAGGACCGCACACCACTGAGCCCCAATGGTGTCGTTGCCTGCCCTCACCACTGCGGTAGGTGCAGGTAGGCTGAGTAATGTTTTGGGATTTCAGATTTTGATCAACAAGCAAATTCATTTTTAAAGCGTTTTTTCCATCACCTTGACTCTCTAGTATAGTTGGAATCTTGGATGAAACCTAGAGACGAGCTAGACTTGTTTCCAGTCCAGTTCTGAATGTGCCATTGAGTGTGGTATTTTTGCCCGCATCGGTTTGTGGCAGTATATACCGATGTCACTTTTAGTAAATAGTATTGTCTTCAATTTGCTATGATAGATTGAGGCTCAGAGGTTTAAGTAGCCTTCCTTAACATTGATGGTTGCATACTATAGTAAGACACTATGTCCAGCTCAATAAACCAGGAGCACATTAGAGGAGTGACCAGCCAATCCCAACAATTTTCAGTCAGTGGTTGTGTGTGGTTTGTTGGTGCATTTTGATGCATACATTTGAAACCGCAGAAGATGGCATTTTAGCATAAATGTTTTCTTTCCCCGCTGGGTGTAAATTTTCAGTTGCTATCTCCAATTCCCAAAACAAGTTAACTGCCATTTTTAAAGACACAGGAAATCTAGTTGTTGTTACGTAATAGCATCAAAGCTCTAGCTGTGATTGCAAATTGTAATTTGCAGTTCTATGTGAGAATTGAGCAAGTTAACAATGAAAATGTATTCACTCAAGCTGTCTTTATTACTTTTTGCATGGCAGTATGCACTGGCAAGTCTGTTTAGAAGATAGCATGACAATGTTACTTATCAGCAGCCTGAGGTGGTCCAGCAGCATATGACTCTTTAGCATTCATTTGTTTCTAGATGATCTCTTGTTTAAGATACTTTCTTGGCTGTCTTTCTATCAATGAGGCTTAAAAATCTGAAATATATCTTACAAATTAATATGTTTATGTTGTAATGAAAGGATGTGATGAAAGGCTCTCGTAATCAGTGTTTGGGGTAATGTGTTCCAAAGTCCTTATTTCCCTCAGTGCAACCTACATAGCTTTACGTATTCCTTTTCTCAAGTGGCAGCAAATAAAGCAAAACTGCAGCACCGGTTGTTGGACCGGTGACGAGGGTCGGGAAAAGCAATATAATGTATCATAGGGTATTAGGTATTTGTGTTGGGAATGCCCAACTATAGTTTTTACACGGCTCTAGTTTATGAATGAGTTGTGAAGCAACAGTAAGCTACACGTCCATTTGTTCACTGAATGCATGGAAACTAGAATATCTCTTCTTGTGTCCTGCAACTCAATCTTTCTCCCAAAACCCATTGAATGTAAAGGCCATACTTTAAGTTGAACCCTATTCACCAACAGTCCCGAGACATTTGTGTTGCGTGAATCCACATGCTAACACTTTTCTTGTAGATTGCTATTCATTCATTGTTTGTTTTTGCTTATCTAAGCGAAGCATTAGCTTAATGTTGTCGCCAGTCACGTTTCCACCACAGCATATTCTAATATGGAATTAACATACAACTTGCGGACTATGCATAATAACCAATCTCCCCTGATTATTGTTTGTAGATAAACATCCATCCAACCTTGAGTACTTTTTGCCATTTCCTATTTATGTTTACAGGACCCACCTAAACACCATTCTAACTATATATCTGCCTAAACAAAACCTTACAAAACGTTGAAAAACATAGGGTTGGATAAAATGCCTGTCCACCCCACAGCTCTCACGATAATAAGGGCTATGTGTTTTATAGAGTAGCCTAACATAGCAGTTGTTGTACTTGGTACCTTATTCACAAGAACAGTATAAGATAGTAGAACTACAGCCTGGGACCAGTAACTTGCACTTATTTAATTCCAAGTCAAGCAATGTGCATAGTTTACAGTAGAATACAGTATGCCTTTAACATATGCACTGTTTTTTCTGAAAAGTCTGTATTAAGGGCAACATTTGAAGTTTACATTTGTGGTAATTAACAAATTATGAAATTTATCAGATTATTTTAATCGTTTGACAATGCTGCTTTTTAAATATTTTGTTCTTGATATTTCTCATATTTCATTGAATAGCATTTCTGTTTTTTAGATATGTTTATCAGTGTACAACCCTTCCAGATGTTATATTGTTCTTCATTGTCCACTGCAATGGATCTTTCTAGTATTGAAGTCTGTCCTGAAAATGTGGCAATACAAAATTATTTTTTGACTGAAGAACTAAATGCCGATATATATTGTCATTGTGGTATAAGATTTCTTGAAATAATAGGATTGGTCACTTTTGCTGTATAATGCTTGATGATTGATCATGCTATATGCTGGTGAGTGTCACTGACTGATACCTGACTATGTACTGTAATTATATGATATCTCATTAAATGTGTGCCTTTTCGGCATACGTGACAAACCCGTGAATATAGAATCAAAGGACTGATCTTAATTTAGCAGCTAAGTTACTTAACATTTTAGTTTTTATAGCAAGGAACAAAATAATGTAACTTGTTACTAAATGGGTACTGTAAGTAGTAACTTTAAAAAATGCTCATAATGTGTGTTTTAACACTTCTGGTTATGTATGCTGTAACTAAAGGCTTTGGCCATGATGGCAATGGTATATAATATTGGTAGTGAATTCTACGGTGTGTCGATGTAAAGAACACCAATGCTTTTAGATGAGTTCTGGTCCCACTACTTTGTCTGCCTGTTTGTTTGAACACACACACTCAGTGTCAAGAGACTTCCATGTGTCTTGTTGGGAACAGCACATGTAGTAGTATTTCTTAAAAAAATAAACATTTTGCATATGATTTCAACACAGTTTATGATTATGAACATTTCCAGTTCTCCATATATAAAATGTCAAATTAAACAAAGTCTGTAAATGGAAATTATTCTTTAAAACATGTTTAAACTAGTTCTCAGAGTTCACATTTTTTTGTTTACATTCAAGCCATTCAACAGATGCTTTTATCAACTGTATTAGTAAGTGGAAATATTTTCCAACTGGCCCCCTGTGGAAACTAAACCCACTATCCTGGCTGGTGAGCTACAGGAGACCTCATAAGTTGTTTCCAGTGATCTTGTTGTGGTGGGTTGCTCTATTTCGAAGAGCCTGGAAAACAAAAACACACATGAAATATCTTCAAATACTAGCTTGTTATAGTTACATCAGAAAAACAGCAATTTCTCCCACTTGTTTACTTATGCTAACAGGACAAAAGTTACCAGACACACATTAGTTAAATTATCTTCTCTGTCAATTATTAAGAAGCAGCTTTTTAGTTGATAGAGCGTGATTATTATGTCATTTGTTAGGATTGATTTCCATAGAAACATAAGCCTACTACTACTGGATAAGGGCATCTGATCAGGTAGGCTAAATGCTAGTTTAGCTCTCTTAAAAGAGACACACATGGCATCAATCTATTTGTTTACTTGTCTAAGAGCATATATTCCCATCTCTTGTTTATCTGAATCCTTAAGTTATGTTAGTCCTAGTTGTCAATCTTGTTAGCACTGTAGTGTGTTGTCCACATTGTTAATATTTTATTGTCGATATAATGCCTACAGAAAGTCTACACTTCCATTTTGTCATGTTAGTCCTACAAAATGCTATGCCATTATATTTGATCTCCATGAATGTACAAACCATACTCCAAACAATACTCTATAATCTGTTTGGTACAAGCCTGAAATGGCATAATTCTCTGAGTCAATATTTACACCTATAGAACTGTGCAAATGTCTCAATGTGGAGTAGTGTTAACACTCCTAGCTCTATATATGTATGTCTCCCCACAGGAGAACCGAGTTCATCAACCATGTTTTTTTGTTTGTCTGTCTCTGATGTTATATAAAAAACAGCCGAAAAAAAAAGAAGAAAACTAAAGCCTCTTGAGCTTTTCTTTTGTTTGTTTAGAAAAAATTATGATTATTTATTTAGGTAAAAACAAACTAACATTAATATAGTAAAACTTTATTTAAAACAATACAGCTTTTTCTGTGGCCTAGGTAAGAATGCAAAACCAAACATATATTCGGATTGATATAATGTTCTGGATAAGGACTTTTTAATTAGTCCTGTTGTAAATTCTTAAAACTTGACAGATTTGGCTTAAGGGGAAAGTTTATCTTAGATTTGGGTGAAATAACACTTAACTTGAGTTGTTCTCAAAAGGCCCATCAAGTCATGGTTCACAACACGCCATTATTCTCCTCTTTCCCATCCTGGAATTTGTTTTGCATCTACCAAATTTTTTAATTAAAACAGTGCGTCCTCAGTAACAAAAGCTGCCATGCAAGAAGAAACACACTCAAAAACACTACAGACAAAACTGACAATTGGCTGACCGGATTGATAACATTGTAAACAAATCTGAACGGTAAACATAGGAAGTAAAAGCTGAGTTGAAAATTTGATTCATGTAGCGACAATTAAAACATTATTTCAAGCAAACACTGACAGGTTGTTTGAGGTAAAATAAATGCTGTTCTTAGTTGGAATTTATTTTTTATGTATTTCCGCTTGCAATGCAGCTTTGTTGCTCTGTATGCACCGTTTTAATGTAATGTAATTTGGACAATTCTAACAATGCTAAATCTAGGCTGGGACAGGGTTAAATAATTGCTTGCTTTGAGAGGTCCATGGGCCTTCAAGATGTAAGATAGGTGTTATTTCACCCCAATATTAATCTAGGATAAACTATCACTTTGCACAAGTTATTCCAATCAGCTTCAGTTCAGGGCAACTCAATACGTTTCTAATAAGGACATGATTTTAGATTCTATATTAGATAATTTTATTGGAATTTCACTTCATGGGGAATTTATTTTCTAGTTGTTTTTTCTCTTGTAGAAATGAAATAGTCAAATAGGGCAAATTTGGCTACCAGAAATGGGTAATTGTAGGCATTCATTGGGTGGATACCGTAAGCTCGTTCTCGTAAGATGTAGTATAGTATGGGTCATGCATATGTGCTGCGTACACCAGTTTTGATAAATACAAATAATTCTTCCACATGCGCCTGAATTTCGTTACAAACGTATGCAGGATTGATACATGAGGCTGCAGTGGTCCAGAGAAAGGCAGCAATCACCATAGTAACTACTAAAACAGAAGTTTTTTTTTTTTTTTTTTCTACAGTGGTTAAAGGGAAGAGAATCAATTAACTCTGACTGAACAGAGCTGGATTGGGGCATCTAGGGGGACTCTCTCACTCTCTCCAACCCTTTTCATCTCTATCTCTTTCCCTATTTTTATGCCATGCTCAGTCACTCCTCTCAATAGCTCTTTGCCTTAATGGAGCCCATTATGCCAAGAGAACTTAGTTGTTTATAGATGTTTTATTATTGGAATGATAATGCTGTGGTCTAGAGGGTCTGCTAGTCTAAGCTGCTGCCTCTGGTACTGACATCCTGCAGCAGCATGGGTTGGAATTCGGCCCACTGTTATTTCATCACTCTCTCCTACAGGATGTCTTTCATACATTCTATCCTCTATCAATTCCAGCATGAATTGTTAATAATAATGTCTTACAAATGTAATTGAAAGCCTGGTATTGTGAAACAGGTGAACAAGATTTCCTGCCTAAACACCGTTTACTGTATTTGCTGGAGTTAAGACATTGACAGATAAGACGTTTCCCTATATAAAGCCAGTTCAAGGAATTATTGAATGCAACTTGATCCTATTACCATAGGCTGTGTGTTATGTTATGCCCCCCCATATGTACACATACTTACTGATTAACATTATTGCAGATGTGAACACTTATGTATTGACAGTCTGTTTCACGTACATACACCAGTTAGCCATAACATTATAAACACCATAACATTATAAACACCCTTTTACCACCAAATCAGCCCTGACCCGTCGAGGCATGGACTCCACTCGACCTCTGAATGTATGCTGTGGTATCTGGCACTAAGATGTTAGCAGCAGCTCCTTTAAGACCTGTAAGTTGCGAGATGAGGCCTCCCTGGATCGGACTTGTTTGTCCAGCACATCCCACAGATGCTCAATTGGATTGAGATCTGGGGAATTTGGAGGCCATGTCAACACCTTGATGTCGTTGTTGTGTTCCTTAAACCATTTCTGAATCATTTTTGCTTTGTGGCAGGCCGCATTATCCTGAAAAAGGCCAATGCCGTCAGGGAATACTGTGTCCATGAAAGATTTGGAGATGCTCTGACCAGTCGTCTAGCCATCACAATTTGGCCCCTGTCAAAGTCACTCAGATCCTTACGCTTGCCCATTTTTTTAACACATCAACTTTGAGGACAAAATGTTCACTGGCTGCCTTAATATATCCCACCCGCTGACAGATGCCATGATGACGAGATTATCAGTTTTATTCACTTCACCTGTCAGTGGTCATAATGTTATGGCTGATCTTCATGTTTGGTAGTAAATGGTAAAGTCTGATGGATTCCTTCATTTTTGTGCGGATTATCGCAAGGTGAACCGTGTTCCTAAGCCTGATTAATTTCCTCTACCTTGGATGGAGGATTGTGTTTACCTGGTTGGGGCTGCTAAGTAAGTGAGCAAGTTTGATCTACTTAAGGGTTATTGCCAGGTCCTGCTGACACCCAGAGCACAAGATTTCTGCATTTATTACTCCAGCATTATGCTTAGGTTATGAGTCTTGATTTACAAAATGCACCACCTACATTTCACCGGTTGATGAACTGCGTTGTAGCATGTCAGGAGGGTTGTGCGGTGTATTTGGACACGGTAATCTGTGGTGACACCTGGAAGGAACATTTGTTCAGACTTCATGCCTTGTTCAATTGGTTGCTGGAAACACGTCTTGCTGTTTATCTGTGAGTGTGAGTTTACTACGGCAAACGTTTTGTACCCGGGAAAGATCAGTTGTGTCCGGTGCGTGCCAAGGTGTTGGCTATAGACAGGTTTGCCATTCCTAAATCTAACAAAGTGGTCATGAGATTCCTGGGTATGAAAATAATTCACAGTAATCTTTTTTTGTCAAATGATTTACCCTCAAAATACGAGTGTAGGGAGGTAGAAAGAGAGTCGGTAAACTTAAGTCGTACAAATAAAAAGTCGTACAAATAAAAAAGAGATATGCGTACCAAAAGAACAATTACACAAATGTAGATTGCACTGTTCCTAAATATTCAGGGAACAATTATATCACACATTGGTTCTTGATGAAAAAAAAATATTATCGTTCATCCATGAGGGCGCCAAGCAAGCTGCCTGAAATTGACTGCGTTGCAAGGGGGGCACCAAAGAGAATCTTGCCTAAGGCACCATATTGGTCAGGGCCGGCCTTGCTGGACATTCTGTGGTGCTACTTGGCGGCAGCTGATGCACCAATACATGGAGTCCCAGAGGTTCTCAATTGGAATCAGGTCTGAGGAACATGGGGGCCAGTCAAAGGGCATCAAAGCCTTCATCATCCAGGAACTGCCTACACACTCTGGTCACATGAGGCCGGGCATCATCATCATTCAAGAAGGATAAGGAGAGTGCAATTGTCACTTGCACCTAAACAAGTGACATTGATTTGGAATTGCTTATTTTTCCTAACTGGACAGACTGATATCCCTGAAGTTATATTGACTTGGAGTTATACTGTGGTGGTTACGCGTTCCCTCAATTTTTTTGAGCAGTGTGTAATGGCAAACAGATTAGCAGATGAACAAATGATCCACAAGGCCTAGCACTGAGATGAGTTGAGAGAGCTCGCTACTGGACCCCCGACACCAATTCCAGCATCTGCTCTCCAATCCATGAGCAAAAATGCTTTGCTTCCGTGTAGAAGCAGCAGTGTGATGCAGGTTACTATTATATCCAGAGTCCTCTTTTTGAGAGAACTTCTGACTAATAAGCTTAGTTTTGATGTTTTGTTTGTTATTACCCAGTACAGAGTGCTTACATTAACTGTGTTTGGATATTCTAAATGTGCTATACCAGCAAGAACAGCCAACAGCCAAGCATAAAATATGTAATTCATAGGAAACCAACATTTCCTTTTCTAGTGTTTAAACAGACTATTAAAATTAAATTTTTATGCCTACATCCTTATTTCCTTTTAAAAATGAATATCAACTTCGCAATATTTCGTCTTCATCTTTTCTAGTACTTAAAAAGGGAATTGTTGTATTCCCTGTGAAGTAGCCAATAATGGAACAGCATAAAACATTAACCAACTCCATTGAAGCTTGCAGTTCACTTGCAACCTCTAATTGTGGGGAAGAGAAATGGCATGTATGTTTTATGAAAGTGCTGTTCAGTGTCAGAGTGCACGACGGAAGAGGGCACAAGTTGTTTATTCCTCTTGTTAATGTTCGCTTTCTCCTGGGCTGTAGTTGGATCTGTTTCATAGAGCTGAAAGGGTCAACATTGTATTTGGATTAAATTGGTTTGCCATCTGTGCCACGGTGATAAGGAGTAGTGCAGGATAAAATATTCATTCATTCATTTCTTTATTTGTAGGCATATGTGGATTTGGTGTGAAGGTTGAAAACATTGTACTGTACGAGGACCTTGCATAGCACATCCTTTTAAAAGCAGGGCTCTTGCTTAACGACAGCACATCCATAGCAGGTGAGGGCTTTTTGCAAGAATCATTTCACAGTGTAATCAATAACATGCAACCTGATATATTCCGTATATGTTTTTTAAAGGCTTCTCAAAGGCATCAGAAGGGCTCTAGGTTAAGCCAACCCTTTCCCTACTATATGTCAAATGTGGATGATTCCAGCATAATTGACATTGCGCTGCATGCAGAACCATAATGTTAATATCCCAGAATAAATAAACAAACATTATTATGTTATCCTAATCGCCATTCCTAGGGCCATACAAAATAAACATGATTTAAAACATGGCATTCAATCTTAATAGACAAGCATGAAATAAAATGATTTACAATGACAATAATAATAAATACATTTCTTTACCAGGACAGTTGTTTTGTCTTATCAGGCCTTCAGATCACAGACTCCTAGCACTTTTTACCATACACGTTTGATTTTTCTCACTACAATTGTTTAACGTTTTTGGAACACTGTCTCAATTACATTGAAAATAATTGTGTGATAAAGTGTAAACTGATACGATGGACGGTCATGTAAACAACCCAAACGTGCCTTACGTTTAGTCTGTTTCAAGGCGGTCCAAACTTGTTCCTAAAGAACTACTGTTTAGAATGTTGTCTCTCCGACCCTAATATAGCACACCTGATTCCAATAAGTAGGTGGATAGTTGCATCTACTTAGTCAAAATTGGGGTTGGTGAAAAAAAAAAAGTCCCGATTGTAGTTCTCCCGGAACGGGGTTTGGCAGCCCTGGTTTTCTATAGTTTACTTATTGCATTCTATCCACTACTGTCGATTCAATTAAGTCTGCACTTAGCAGCTATTTTATTAAGTGCACCTCTCTAGTATTGGGTGGGACACTCATGCTTGCAGAACAGCCTGCATTTTTAAGGCATGGATTCAACAATGTGCTGGAAACATTCCTCAGAAATTGAGGTATATGCTGACTTGACTGCATCACACAGTCCCTGCCACACTTTCATGCTGTGAACCTTTCATTCCACCTAATCCCAAAGGTGTTATATATTTATTGAGATCTGAGGGCTAAGCAGGATTTTGGGGTAAACTAAAGTTAATGTCTTGTTTGTGGAATCAGCTAGACATGATGTGTGCTTTGACATGACACATTGTTCTGCAAAGCTGAATAAATGTACATGGTCCACAACACTGCTTACTGTAGATATGATGGTATTATAGGAAGTGACAATAAGGCACCAGCTTGTACTGTTGACACAAGACTGGATGTATCCACAGATTCATGCATTTTTGTTTATGTTATAGCAGAAATTAGGATTCATCAGACCAGGCGTTGTTCTCTAATCATTAATGGTTCAATTGTGTTAATCATGTGCCACTGAAGCCTCATCTTTCTGTTATCGCTGACAGGACTGGAACCATGCGTGGTCTTTTGCTGCGGTTGCACATCTGCTTCAAGGTTTGTGTTGTGTGATAGAAAATGCCCTTCTTCACACTGTTGTAAATATTTGCCATTTGGTTATGAGTGGCCTTTCAGTCAGCTTGAACAAATCTGGCTAATCCCCATTAACCAGCTGTTTGCACCCCCAGAACGTCCTCTTACTGGAGGTTTATCACGCCATTCTCTGTAAAACTCTAGAGACTAAACTGTGTGAACTTCCCAGCTTGTCAGCTGCTTCTGACTTGCCAGAATTACAATTTCTGACACCTACAATCACACAATGGTCAAAGTCACTCAGATCACACATCTTTCCCACTCAAAAGTTTGTTTCAACAACAATTATACTGCTTGACCATATCTGCATGCTTTATGTATGGAGTTGTATGACCCGCTGTTTGGCTATTGACGTTAACTAGATGGCATGTCTAATTAAGTGGGGGATGTGTGTATTTACACATCCATTAACTATTGTCAATAAACTACAACCTTTTAACCGTTTTTTGCTGTAGTTTGTGTACTATTGTCTGCTTTGCATGTCTTGACTGATGTAAATGTGTGGAATACTAGTTAAGATCAGTGTCTTCAGTGACCAGAGCAGTGTGTGAAAGAATAGGATTCATTTTACAGTGTTGGGACTTGACAAAGGTGTACATTTTGAACTCGATCATATGAAGAGTTTTGCAAATACAAAATCCTGGTTGACAACTATTCATGGCCTACATTCCCCGCGAAATAGGTCAGGTAAACATAAAAAAGATACAGTGTATATACGGAAATGTAATGAACACATCATGGAGATTCCCTTAACATATTACCAGTGGTTCAGAAGGTTTTAGTGTAAACTGTCATGTCCATTTACCCCATAAAGTTTTAAAATAGAAATGTTTACAATAAAATATTTTCCAGTAATATGTCAGTTGCAACCATTCACTAAAGATTTGTTTTAATAGGCGAGGTCAAGTATTGAAATTTTATTTAGCTGGAGAATAATTATTCCAGCAGGAATACCTATTGTCATTTAGGGTAAGTTTGAGCTTCTGAATTCCCAGATTTACTGTAAAACAACATATACAAACCTAAATAGATCTTTAGCTTAACAGAGGAAGTTTCATGATGATCCAATGTAAGGTGATTGTGAACAATAATGGTATGGATATTATGTTATGTTATGGATGTCATAAGCAAAAATCTGTGTTCTGTGGCGGAGCATCACAGTTTTTACAGAAAGCTGGAAACTGTCTTTCCAGGAAATCCTCATTTCATTATCCTCATATTACCATGTCAATCACAATTCTTTCCCAATATCTCTTACTTTACATTGCCCCCTACAGCCTCTCTCAAGATGTGTTTGAATTAGTCTTACATTCATAATATTAATAGGTATTACATTTAGAAGTACCCAGCAGAATTATTAAGTCTCTTCCAGTGCTCTCTTATGTTTCTAGATTCATTAATACAACTTTGATGTGACACTTTAAGGATTTACTATTCTGAAAAAAATGAGGAAGATGTGGCCTAATATTGAGTAAGTAGTTTACTCTCATGAAATCATTTCTATTTTTAAGCTCGACCAAAATGCCCTGGGAGAGTTGCTAATACACAATGTGTCTCTCTTGACAACCTTGTACAATTTGCACCTTGCAATGCATTTCTCTTAGGTATTACCGGTAACAAATCCTTGTAGAGTCTTTTTGGTTATGTTCACCTTGGGACACATTTGTCACAATTGTCGGGTCCCGGGATAAATTCTTGATTCACTGTGGTGCACTTGAGAGTGAGAAGAAGAAAATAGGGTCGTACTCTGAGAACATAAAACACCATATTTTAATGTTTCAATAGAAGGATGCCCTGCAGTATATCATAAAAAAACGGATAAAAAATTAACTTCACACAATGCATTAGGGGACAGACTTTCTCTCCGGTTCCCTAGATAACGTGTGCCCTTGACTACCTCACTGCCTGCAAAAGAAAGGCAAAATCAGCTACATTTTTCTCAGCCTGCTCCCCGGTGATTTTCGAGGTTATCCTTTGTGAATGAAAGTAGTCCAACTGGGTAAAAAGGAATGAGACACCTTTATGCCTTCAACTGGTAACTGGGTCAGGGATTCATCAAGATCATTATAGTTTCTAATGAAATTTGTCTTACAAAAAATATGTAACATAGAGGTGCTATGTAGAAACATATATGGAAGTAGAATCTTTTTTGGTGCTAGGTAGAACTTTTTTCAGAGTCTTACTGTACCTGCAACCCTATATTTTAAAACATTATTAGGTATTATTGGTTTTATACTAATTAGCCATGAGAATATAATTGTTGAAGTCTATATATTGAATATATAATAATGTCTTTCTTTGAGAATGCCTGCTCTAATACAGGAGAGTCACATTATACAGAAAAGTAATGTGTAAATCCTGTTGAATTGTAGAGAGAGGTTTGATGTTCAACAAATGGCATGGTTATTCATCTGCAACATGCATTCAAAATGCAATATTATGGCATATTGTATACAGACAATACCTAATCATCTGAACTAGGCAGGAATCTAGGATGAAACCAAGACAGGGCAGGGCTCTGTGGGTTTGCTAGTCTTTTTCTGGCTGTTCCGGGTGGAGATTAGAGGAAAGCATTGTGTTTGTAAATATGCTTTTCATGAGCAATCATCACGTGTTACAACTAGTCTAGAAAGGTAATAACTGCATTGAAATGTTGAATTTAATATTAAGGGGTTGAGACATAGATATGATTCTGTCATGTGGGTAGTGGACAGCAACAGGGTTGTCAGGCCAAATCTATATTAGCAACACAGGCAGACTTTAGACAGGTACAGCGAGTAGCTGTCAGGTAGTCTTGTGGCATTTCCCTGGGTTTCCAGTCCACCTTGAGGGAGTAAGTGAGAAAGAAAAGAGACAGAGGGACCGTGTGATAAGGTCAGTGAGGGACAGCAAGAAAGGGACAAAGGCAGAGAGAGTAAAACCCAAAATAAGTTAGAGGGCGCTTAACAAGGATCCAAGAAGATTCCAGCTAAGACATTTCACCTGAAACAACAGATACCCTAGCTCCTCAAGCACATATACCGTTACAGAATAGTTACTGCAGAGTGAGAAGGGTTAGGGTACACCGTGGCCCCCAAAAATAACCCAAAACAGGGACACCCTTTACCCCATGTTGCCAAGGATAGTTCCATACCACCAATGACCTCAGCAGACAACTAACTACCCTGAGACGAGGCTGACTACAGTCAGGATTCTCTCTCACTGCACAAGCCCTAGGAAGTGGACTCAACCCATTAACTTTGATTGTTCATAAAAATGATAGTTTTAGGGTTTTAGGCATTTTAAAGTAGACTTGCTTGCAAGGTTTGGATAAATGTCTGCATGACCCAAGCGCTCTTTAGATTCAAATCTAAAAGTTTCTTTTAGAATTATTTAATACATTGCAAAATGTACAGCATGGTTACTTTAATGACAAAGTACCCCTACTATATCACACTGCCTCAAACATATTTGCCCTCATATGGGGTCAATACTAAAACAATAGTGTGGTTTTCAGCAGACATTGGTTAAGGTGGAGCACTGGTAGTCAGGGGGCACTTGATGGGCTGAAGGGTCCACATGTTAAGGCGTTGTTGGTGTATCTATCTACAGTGATTGTGGAGGATAATGCACTTTTAAAAATATATATATTTTCACTTGGGTGCACCCCTATCTTATATTATATATGGAGTAGACCCCTGTCTATGTTGGTAGCTAAAAAAGAGTGCTTCCCTCCAGCTTGGATGGAGTCGGTCACTTCAGTGGGTCAGGCTTGGCTCTTTTTGCGGGTGAGTATCAGAAAGGGGACCAGTTATCTGCAATATCCTGACAGAGCAGAGATCAGTTTTCATCAAGTGACTAGCAGTGCAAGTTATCTCCAGATTTCATCACTAACCCTAACAGGTAACATTTTGGGGCTACTAAATAGTTTGTCTTAGTGGAAAATCTTTCCTCAATTTACAGAGAAAGCACAGATTTTATACGTTAGTTCTAAAAGTGGTGTATGGCAGAAAAACCCTGGCCACAGTATGAGCTGTTCATGGGCACAATGAAGCAGGGAGTTGTGGTGTGTTGATAATACATCACAAAACCCTGAGTTGCCTATTGTGTTGGTAACCTGTTTATTGCATTATAAACAGATTACCAACACAATTGGAGCAGCTAAAAGTTGATACAGATAACACCCAGAACATTAGAATGATTAGACTTCGTGACTGGACATGCTGTAACCAAAACATGAGAAAGCATAAATGAATGAATATGAATGTAAATAAAAACATGTTACAAATTTATAATAACAGTATATTCGCCCTACATTGTTTAAGTAACAGAAGTATCCATGGTGTGGTATTGGCTGAACTTCTAATCAGTGGTTAGAGTCAGCACCCCTTCCAAAATGTTCACGTGTTGCCTTACAGACTGAAATGAAAACACTAAAATCAGAAAAGTACAATATTCAAGTGAAAAAATATTCTGTCGGGTTACTTTGTTTTTCAAGCAATTGGAATATCGTTTGAAGTGCTTCTGTTTGAAGTACAGTAATAGAAGCCATTAAGGGAAAGTTAGGCTATTGCAAATGGGACCTGCCGTGGTCTCTCATTTGCCGCCAAAGCAATGTGTTTCTTTTCCATAAGTGTTTCATTTGGCAATGGTCCTTCTTATCCCACAGGTGCCCGCAGGGGGACATAGTCACACACACGGCCTGGCTCAATCGGTCCAGTATACTGTATGCTGGTGAGGACAAGTGGTCGGTGGACCCCAGGGTGAGCTTGGTTACACTCAATCAGGAGGAGTTCACCATCAAGATTGAGGACGTGGACATGACAGATGAAGGCCCATACATCTGTGCGGTGCAGACAAGCAGCAGGCCGAGGACGACGTCTGTGCACATCCTTGTCCAAGGTAGGCAAAATATGAAGGACCTTGTAGATGTCTTGTATGTAGGTGTCCCTCACGGTTGCTTTGCCATGCCTCTTTCTCTGTCATTTTATATTCTTGTGAATGTCTCTCTCCAGCTTGCTCTTTTTTTGGGTTCAATTCCTAGCGCTCAATAAATGAGAACTAGCAATTACGACATAAAAAAAATGTACTTCCACAGTAAAAGAAAAAATGAATTTAATGTGGAGGGGATGTAAAAATAAATCAATATAAGAACAACTAAACAATACCAGTCTGGGAAGGCACTTCACAAAGTAATCCATTATGGTCTGTGCATCCATTAAGTGCACTGATTATTAGCTCTTTACAGCTTATGATAGATTCTCACTTGTTCAACTTACAGAAGAAAATTCACTCATAATGTGATGCTCACCTTGAATAACCCATACACATGTCCAAGAAGCTCAAGTCCCGTGTTTTATTCATTAAGGCTATTTATTTTAGAACAATGTGCTGTCAAATGTTTAAAACATTGTTTTGCATAATCTTCTGTGGTTAATTGCAATCGATTGCAATTTTAGAATGTATTCAGATTTGGCCGACATTTTTGCAGACATTCTATGATTTATTGTAAACTCATAACAGTACTTGGATTGGAATTAAATAAGTGTAAGAGTTGTGTTTTCAGGGAGAGTTTGGTAAGCGGGATTCTAGGAGCGATTTTTCAAATTGGAACAGCATATACATAATACCAGCAGATGTGTAGCCTACTAACAAGTTCTTATACAGGATTCATAAACTAGTGCAAATTTCATAAGCTTGTGTCGATTAATCATGAATGCTTACTCTTCCATTGTATACAAAAAAATGACCTGTGAAGTACTCTGGACAACTCCAGCGCCGATAAATTTACCGGTTGCAAAAAAACAAAGCTCGGT